>JAQFZW010001770.1:0-22983 GCA_034687055.1 Heteromurus nitidus
AACAAGATCATGTTGCACTGTTATCACAAGAAACTGCAAGTATGCAGTCTTCAGCTGGTTTGAAGGAGATAACATGAGGACACATGTTCTGATCTCACACTGATACATTTACACACTCTTGCATACTCTCCTTTATTTATATTAAATAGCATCTCATATTTATATTTATGCGCATTTAGCTTGGGATTGTATATCCCATATACACACATGCAATATGTGCATGAAAATATCTCGCCTCATTCTGTGAAAATAAGATTCACAAGAATCACAATTCATTTAATAATGCAGCCTACCAACTAACTTTCCACAATAACGACAACTTTGTTGGAAGTGGGTGAACTTGCTGATACGAGCTAATCGCTTTCGTGTGTACGCAGTTTGATACTGAAACAGTTTGAAACTATACGCTAAACTATAATATGAATAAACTTTGTTTCACAGAAACAACTACCAAGCCGGTATATTTACTTTTACAAGTAAATCTTTCTGGTGCGCCGTACACTCCTCCTAATAATATCCCAAACGCACATCACAACTCCGTCTAAACAATTAAATTCTTAAAGTATGCTAGTAAAGTAACCTAATTAACTACACGATAAAGCAATATTTACTGTCAGTAACGAATGCGTGCACAAACACACATTGTACCCAAAAGCCTCATACACACTTAGGAATTTTGTAGAATAAGAAAAATAATGTTATCGAAAAACGCTTAATTTTGTGGGAAAGTAATGAGAATTAGGCCAGAAAAGGGGCATTAAGCAAACCCTTACTAAGAAATCCGCACGGATTTCTTAGTAAGGGTGAAAAAGTAGGGAAAACGAGAATCACGAAGCCTCCGTGTCGCTAAAAGAAACAGGGAAGAAAACCTCTGAAATTGGGGTTAAAACAGGTCAAGAAATGACCTCTGAATAGTCCTTAAAGTAATTTATGCCACGGAATTTGTATGAGGAAAGATTACGGGTGTAATAGTTTAGTAGGGAAAATTATGCTCTGCAAGAGTGGTCAGAATTGATGATGATGATGAAGGTGAGCAAGATGAGAAAAGGAAAGAAACTCATACATACACACAGGTTTGTCAATGGAACTGCGAGAGAAGCGCATTTATTGTGCTGGTGTATCAAGATCAAGGGTGAGGGATAGAATTCAACTGGTGTGCTTGGCAAAGATGGCTTGTCGGCTTCTTGAAGTAGCAATCGCTCTTGGACTTGTTTGTATTCCCTAGCTTGGAGCATGGCTTCTCGGAGTTGTCTTTGTTGAAGTTCAATGCGGAATTCTTCTTCAGAAATAGCTGCGGCTTGGCGGTGATAACCTTCAGCGTGAGCGTGAGGTAAGCTTCGGCGTAAGCTTTAAGTCTATCGTCTTCGTGAACGTTCAAATGTCTTTGTAACTGTTGACGTAATGCTTCTTCTTGAGAAATGGCAAGTTGGAAGCGAAGTGTTATGTTATTTACTTCTATCAACTAGTTTGGTAGGTTGACTTATATATCACGACGAATGCCTCAAGCTAGTATTGACGGAGGTTTCGCCATCACGTTTGGGATTAGGCAAAGAGGTATGACTCTGTGGAGGAGGATAATGCGAGGGGTTGTATGCAATTTTCTGTGGAGGGCGAGCGGGGTGGGGAAACCGGATCTGGGGAAAAGGTCCAATAGGAGCTTCGAGAGAAACACTTCAATTTTCTGGATTTTCTGGTAAGGGGGTAGGATGTCGAAAATAACAAGCATGGGTTAGGCATTAAGGAAGTGTAATGACATGTAGGGATAAGTACAACAAGATGTAGGTTGACACTAACGGGACCCGGGATTACGGGGGGTCGATAATTTGGGAAACAGCAGTGATTTGATGTTGATAGGGCTGCCGTCGACAAACGATGCACCGTCTACATACGCACTGTTCGGGAGTGGGATGCATATGATGGCGATGTACTGTAGCAGTCATAACGAGATGATCGCAAAATGTACCAAATCTCATAATTTTATTGTCCATTAATGACATGACGTGATCGTAAGCCAATTCCTACGACCATGTAATTTTACGACGAACCCTTGAATGCGCGTGGGATGATACCAACACATTATAAGTGCCTGATGAGTGTTATATGAACAATTTTATAACGCTAATATTATCTGATTCATGGTCTTCGAAGTAAGGCTTAGGAGGATGTAATTCTACATGTCTTTCGGGCTCCTTAAAGAACCGAGGAACATTATAGAATCTTTCTGAATTTGGTGGCACTGGAATTTTGTAAAGACGAGCACTACCACGAGCACGTGAAATAAATGTAAGAGGTTGAAATGCCATATTAAATTTAATTGTGGAGTTTAAGGAAAGAAGAAACACGATAGGAACAAAGAGGTTAGTAATAAGAATTTAGTTAATTCTTTAACCTGAAGCAATTAATTTAGAATATTGAAGTTTCAAAGAATAGTTTCAAATTCCCGGAGTTGGAAGTAGTAATTTTTGGTAGAGAAAAATTGTAATAAGGTTGATGCTCAACTATTAATGAGTAAATGCTAGTAGGATGAGAACCTTAAATTATGGCCAACATTATAATTTATTTAAGGAAAACCAAATCTAAACTAACACAAAGATATATACTTTACTCACATATTTTTAACCTAATTATTTTGACGCATGAGGAAGAGAGATAGATGAGAACAGGTGGCGTGATGATAATGATGATGACGCTGGAGCTGGAACAAAGCACTGGGAAGAGGATGTGCTGGGATGATGGATTAATTACTTCGTCCTTGAATTTAAGTAACAAATGATACTTCCTTGTTTCGCATTGAAGCGTGCGTATATGAATATATACAACGCAACAGTAGATATGAGGCTAATAATACAATTTTAATTTAATTTGTAATTGAAACAATCAATTTAGAGTACTGCAAAGAAGTCAATAAAGAATTTCAAATTCCAGAAGATAGACTTTGGAATTATGGATGTAAGAGGTTAATAATTTGTTTTATATAAATTATTATTTTGGTAATGTTTGTTAAGCACGATAGTCTGTATTTAGTAACGCAAGAAAAGCAGAAGGTCAGAGAGAACTAACGGAATTTTCAGTTTAGAATTCATATTATGTCCACGTCTGAAGACGAGCCACGAGTCAGGAGACGGGCTACACTGTTTGAACTATAATGGAGTTCAAGGATTTGCAACTTGAACAAGAATTTATTTTTACACAAGCATTCACTATGCGATGCCTTACGTATGTCATAATATAAAATGCATTCTTAATGAAGAAGAGAACAAGCAAGAAGAGACAGAATGCAGTCATGCATTTGTGCATATTGAATTCTCAACACTTGAGTAAGCATCAAAGCAACAATGCAAAATAGAGAGCTGTGAGTAGGATGTACTCAGTTTAGCAATCATTGCAAAGTGCCAAGCTTCATACAAAACTATACCGCAGAATCAATGAAATTCGTCCATTTTCAGATTTTGCTGATGTGAGTAGTAGAGAGAAATGCATTACTTTTTTGCATAAGAAATACATGTGGAGACAATTCTGGAGCATTGGAAGGATTACTGGAGAATGAGAATAGACGAGGCTGAACATAATGTGTATGCAAAGCCGATAAAGGGAGATTCGTGGACAAGGAAACGACGAAGAAGACAAATGAATGAAGTGATGAGATAATGATAGTTTTACACGTGTTTAGTTGGGAGGGCAAGTCAATGTTCTATAGTAACCAAATTAATGATTTGAGGGAGTTTCGTTAGTAAAAATATTTAATGACGAAAAAAGAGTAGCATTTGTCGTAATGCATCAAATAGTGGGGAGGAATGATGAATGAGAACTGATATGATGTACTCGACCGTATAATGCGTATACAGAATCGATATAGTGAGAAGTGAACGCGTTTATGAGGTCACGATTTGCGAGGTGAAGCGACGAGAGGGAAAAAAGCTCAGAAAATATGTATGAATCAGTGAAGGAGAATGATCGAGCTAGAGGGAGAGATTGGTCATCCGATTTTTTGTATGAGGACAGAGTTACACGTGCCAGTTGACGCAATGGTTGTTACATTGATACCAAAGTGAAGAATGTACCTTCACGAATTTAACTTCTTGTTTTCTTTCACGCATCAAGTCGTAACGTTACGTTTTTCCCAGTCCGACTATTGCCTTGCCTTCGTTGTCGATTGCAAGGTCTTCAAATCGTTTCACGCAAGAATAAGCCGCATAATATGCCATATCTTAGACATGATTCATTCTCATTTGTACGATTATTTTACCAATTGTCATGGATTGTGACTTGTGACAAGTCAATGCTTCTCCATTCATAAATGGAAAACACTTTTCCTGCGTACATGTTAGTGTCCTCTTGTCATAAATCTTCTCGTACGTGATCGGAATGGGCACTATGCCATTCTTTAGGGTTTTCCGTCATAGTTGTTAAATTTGACGGCCGTCAACTCGATGTTGAGCTGTTTCTTTGAATCGATTTCTATCACTTGTACTTCTACATTGTGCACGTGTGTAAACAAGGTCAACAATCGTTCCTCTCGCTCCATTAGCCAAACCAAATTCTAGGCTAATGTTTTTTGTCAAAATGATTTCGCATCCTGGCCCCAAGTAGACTGGAGTTGGTAGATCGTCGGAGGTAGTGAATGCTCGTTTTCGAGACGCAGAAAATCGTTTGAGTGGCATGTTCAGAAAAGCAAGTTTTTGCCAGCAATAGAAACGTACATAATTATCGTAGCGTAATTTGCATAAGAAACAGGCATTTATGGCAAACAAAATTGAATCAAAGTAATATTAAATATTGAATGATTTATGGAATTGTAAACTTAAGGGATTGACTCAAGTTTTAGTGCTCTAAATAATAAAAAGAATCCAGCTTGTGTAGAGCAAAAGAATTACTTTATTACAAAAGACCTAATCCATACTGACACATAACATAAAGGTACACATTCCATTTATACACTTATCTTAAGTTTTAAGAAACACAAAGGAGGCAATCGCGTGATTCCTTGGGAATGAGGAAGGGAATGAAGTCCAGCGTACAATGACGTACGCGGATGTAATTATAAGATGACCTTGTAGTCTAAATATGGAAACTACCTTTTGGTTATTTACGAAACAGAATACGCCGTGCACTGACATAATACTCAAAATAAACATTGAATAAAATATAATAAAAATATAATATAAAATATAAACAAAATTTAGTATTAAGGAGGACGCCTTGCACTCAACTTAATATTCTGAAAGATTAGGCCTTTGAGCCTTACTGAGGATGCGTAGCGTCTCATAATTTTAACCATTATTGGTAGCATGCAAGCCAATCATTAGGAATTTACAAGTATCCCGCAGACGCATTGCCATAATTATCGATCGCGAGGCTGGCTTATATAGTGGTCAAATTTAAAGTATGAACTAGTACAATTATTGAATAAAATATAAAAAGTGAAAGGGAGGGTTGTGTTGTCGTCTTCATGATAATGGAGACCGGTGATTTCCTTCTGATGATGTATGAACTCTCGAAAGTCTTTTCGAAATTGTCCTTTGGTGAACAAGGATGTTGGAAGCAAACATTCGCAACTGAGAACTGACTGTTGGGATGACTCTTAAATGTGTATTGCATCATCAAGGAAGAAATGCGTGAGATTACAATCACGCAGTTACACAATGCAATCACGGCACTGCATTTTGAGAACACCATAGTCGTTCTCAATACAATATTCAAACAAACGCACCGTGGTTGTGGCACTAATATGTGTGCTACTAATAAAAACAGCTTGCATTCAAGTGGTGATTTTTTTCCACAATACATTTATCAGCCCATTGGAAGATTTATTTCGTAGTAAGTACGAAAAAACGCTTTACCAGAAGCGCATCGAGCTCTGCAAGTCGTGACGTAAACAAAATGCTACTGTTTAGGTTGATGGACGAGAACGATGTTTTGTCAATTTTGATTGGAATCTCGTGAAGGTATCTTGTAATATGGAGTAGACGTATATAACGTTTTGATCAAACAGCTATTTCTCTCAATTATTTGAGTTTTAAACTCTAAAACGTCTAAAACACGCATTAGATGAGTTTTGCTACCATTTATCGGAGCGCAAATTTAGCCTGTCGCTGGATGCTTGAGACTCAAATCTTTCACAACCCGTCCTTCCTCTTGTCGATTGTACATTTTGAAGTTATGACGATCGTATAACGTTACAAGCAATGTTCACAGCAAAATGGTTCTAAAATGTTCCTTTTCCCTCAAATTCAAAACAATTTAATATTGAATAAAAGAATCCAATTCTTTATCTATCAAATTCCATGACACTGCCATTGCTTACTGTACGTGTCGGACTACGTTAACTCAAGTGAGTCTTGTCAATAAATAGTATTGCTTGCAACTTTCATATTCATATATATTAATTAAACAGAAATGCGAGTGTTACAACACCTTGTCCCAGATAAAGGGCAAGCTAAGAATGTATTTAGTTCAATTATAGCTTCGTAGTGGTATATAGGTTAGTAGTTTTTCCTAAATTACCAGGAAAGTTACAAGTGAAGGGAGGGAATAGAAGTACACTGTAATATGCTTTTAATGTATATGCCGACAGTCATGATTTTGATGGAATAAGGTTTCACACACGGGTTAGGCTGCAAATTGAAGAGGTTCTCATACATGAAAACAAGGAGACGAAAGTCTGTTTTAAAACAATAGTATTGACGTTTGCCATCGTGGTCTAGTCTAGAGTCGCATGTAGCAGGCAGCTGGATATTCAGTTTTTAGTAATTGGTCATTGTCAGTTTTTATGGTTATTTAACCGAGGGAAATTATTCACGGGAATTTTGATGGTGTGTTTTCAGTTTTCGTATGGCGCTGTAATATTATTCTTTTATTAAGGTTGTTGCAAGGTTCTATCAATTTCTGAGCGGTGGTCAGCCAGTGTTTTATTCCTCAAAGTCATGTGTTTTCGAGAAAATTGGCTTGGGAATCCAAGGAAATATAAAGTAATAAAAACCCATGGGAGTACGCTTGAATTATAATTTTAGTAACGCTCACACTACCACTACTGCTTAGTGAACACTCCAGCAGAGTATTTATATGATTTAAACAAAAAAAATAATAATAGTAAAAGGGTGAGTTGAGAGATGAGGAGTTGGATGTATGTAGGGCGGAGAAGGACGGCCGTGCGGGGTGGACAACGTGATCATTGCTGTCTGTGGCTGTTTGCAAAATATTAAAAAACCATTATCCTACTGGCTGGCTGATGAAATCTAAACGCGTTGTACGCTGACTCATTTATTCGTAAGCGTGCTGAATATAATGTATTCAGCTGGTCACTTATTGTCACACTGGTCACATGTTGTCAAACATACATGCATTTAGATAACTATGCCTTGGATTGGGAAGTATATTCCACAGTCCTAACCTAAGCCATTAACGTACCAGTCGAAACAATCATTTGTTGTGCTAATCATTATTTATTTGAAAATTTTGTGAGCTCATGTCTAATTACAAGCGTGAATATTTCTCTGCACTTGTACATCCTGCTATTTTGTCAGCATTCAAATGAATTCTGTCTAATTGTAAAACGTTTACGACCGATTTCTACATTCTAACGCTTGCGAGAGTCCTCTTCTCCTCTTACACCTCTTACCTTAAATACTTAAAATCCTTATTTTTATACGTGTTCCTTGTCTTGTTTCTCTCTTTGATTCCCAACAATTTCGATCGTTACATATACCTATATGACACTCTTTCACTCTGTGACAGGGAAAAATTCACAAAACCAATTTAAACTGCACCATTGCCAATTCTCAGTAACAAAATGCTACTAGCATCACTTATTATGTGATGGCATTAGTGGTATTACTCAAAGTCAAACCTAAGGGGTTTTTTATTTTATATATTTTATTCAAATACAAGTTTTTAACACGTCTGGTTTACGGATTTTTACTTGATTTCATCCCTAGGTTTGTTCGCACTTTTAGTTAATGGACAGCTCATTCAGAATTGCTCTCTTAGATTAGCCATATATATTTCCATTATGACCGTTTATGACCATATTTGACTACATAGAATGTCTTGTAAAATAGTAGTTTGATAATACTGTGGCAGACTTAAACTTACAGAAGTGGTTTTGTTTTAAAGCTTGACAGCTAAAATAATTGTTATACAAAAAATGCTTTCACAAATTTGTTCAAACCAAACGTTAGATTGAGAGGTAATATTATCACTGGAACACTGTAATATTGGTTTCGATCAAATATAACATTAAAACAATTGTCAGTATTTAACCATGACCGTAATTTTAAGGAAAATATTGCTAAATGTAGATAAAAATGTTCCTTTCTGTATTATACTTCATGTGTTCAATTGGTATTCCTTCAGTTTAGTAAATTGCTGCTTGTGAACTTAAACTTCAGTGTAAAGAAGCTACTCATTTACTGTCTAACATACGTAAAACAAACTATCACCTTGCTCCACTCCACTTATCCCAGTATACCGGCATAGATCGCAGAAATTTGCACATTTTGTCATTTTGAACAAAACTTTATATCATGCACTTGAAAAGTGTCTTTCCAAAATGAGACTACCACTTATATACAGCGCCATATTTCCACTCACAGTAAGCTTTCTAACAACATTAATGGCCCATGGAGTGACAAGTTTACCTAACTCAGCTTTCAGATTGTTCCAAAAATGTTTGATATGGTGGAAAGAGTCAAGTCAAGCAGAAACGTCTGTCGTTTCAAAATCGTACTCGTCACCGTACCACTTTCTACATTCCCATTATTTCGCAAACACGGCACAAATTCGTCTCGAGCCGGACTTCATCGGAAAAAGTAACAAGACAACTTGGAATTCTGAGTATCAATACCTTAGGAAATTCACTTCTTGTTTTACATCGTTGATTGAAATGAGATCCCCATTAATCCCAAAGGTAATGCATTCCCTCGAAGATCCCGAATTTTTAATATATTTTTCTCGCGATCGTTCTCGAGACGTGAACGCTTTTTACTTTCTCCAAAAGAATATTAAACATTTGCCTTACACCGGGACAGTTCTTTATATGACAGCCATAAGATCACTGCGAATTGTTTGCGAAGTTTGTACCGATCGAATCCCTCTTGTCCACAAATACACGAAGGACTTGAAAGAAATCCAGATACGCTGGAATAAATTACACAGGAACTTTCGAGGCTTGTCCTTTGGTATGAGCATACTCAATCCCCATATTTGCGAACACGATGAATTCCTTGGACCTGGTCCTGCTGTCGTTTGCATACGTGAAACGATTGCGAGGAGACTGAACCTAACAAGAACCGCTAAACCAACTGCTCCATTAGGGATCCTCTACGTTTCTGACTTGGACCTTACCCCTGAGCTGGTGTCATCACTTTCGCAAAATAAAGACCTTGCTGCACAGAGACATGATATCCCACTGGCAGGAATAGAATTGCAAAAATACTCCTTTCTCATTGTTGTTCGAGATGTGAGCTTCAATGACCTGAAGGCGATGACGCAGCCCTTTCAACTTCTCACCTGGATTTCAGTGGTGGCCGCTTTGCTAATCACACCGTTCATATTAATGCTCATTTTGAAGGTCACTGGAAGACAGCGCGGATCCAGAGGGGAAGAGAAAATGAGCTGGACCTTGTATCTGGATTTGGCTTTTCTCACTTCATCGTCCATCATCGACCACTGTCCCGAGTTGCCCCGGCAATACAGTTGCCGTCAACTGTCTGGCATTTGGCTTATCTGGATAACACTTTGTCTCATCGTGATGAATGCGTACAGTGGACAACTGTTCTCATTCTTGGCCACGGAAACTTACCCGGAGACCCCAGATTCTTTAGAGGAAATCGCCGATAGCGAGTATTCCGTCGTTAGCATGGGCACACAAGCTTCATTTGACCCGAAAAGAAATGCAATCAAACCAGATATACGCTCAAAACTTGGAGAGCTTCTTCGCCGTAGAATAAGCGATGGAACACTGGGAAGTTACGAGGCTTTAGCAAAAAAGTTAAACTTAATTTCAGTTTTCGAAACTGCAATTGGTCCACTTCTGAAAAAACTCTATCGTTTCGAACAGTTGGTTGGAAATAAAGGCATTGCGGTCGTCGACGGTGATGACATCATTTCACTCGTAGAGCCAGGGTTGGACATAGCAGATGGTAGGAAGGTCATTAAGCGGAAAGGAATTGGGGATTTTGCCTCACGCAGAGTTGTCTATCTCAGAAAATTTTACTTTATAAGAAAGGTGAGGCATATTCTCTGGCAAACTCTGGAATCTGGTTTGAATTCGTATTGGAACATGAACAAACTTTTAACTATTCAGCTGGAAAGTTTACGTTTGCTCAAAAATACGAATTCTGACAAAACCAATCCAAAACTGTCGTATAATTTTGTGAGTTATCTTATGGAAAGATTGAAATTTCAAGGTATTCTTGTGGAAAAGGCAAGACCTATTCCGATGTCTTTGAAGGTGATGGGGAGGGTTGTCGCAGTGTGTGTATTTACGTATCTCTTCTCGATTGGAATTTGGCTTTGTGAAATCATGTACTTTCATTTGGGCAATATGAATTTTAAAACACATGTCTCGTCATTCTAATTTTGTGGTAGAACACTTTGAATCTTTCAAAAAATTCATCCGTCATCAAATCAGAAAATTAAAATCGGAAAACATAAAAATGAGTTCATAAATCTGTAGGGATTGTAGAAATTTATTAAGTGTCTATTCTATAAATTGTAGTTCTAATTATTGAATAGATTAAACATACTATTTCAATCATTTAGAATTCAAATCTTATTGTGATGGATTTACCAAGTGTGTATTTATATATGTGTTTGCTGTGCATATATATTATTCATTGGAATTTATTTTAATTATATTCGTATCTTTGGCGGAATACTCGTGCCATTTGCTTTCTCTGCTTGACCTTGGCCTGAATATGTTATTGACCATTTACAAAACCCATTGGTGCATATATTGTTGCCACTCTAGTGTTCAGTTTCAAGCGTGTTTTGTTCTCAGATGACGCATTCGTAATTTATTCGATGAACATTGTGTTCATGAAGAAGGTGAAGGCATGGTATTTTGCATAAGTTTATCTGTGCGTATCATGCAGAAAGCTTGAAAATAGATTCAATTTTGTTTAAATATGACCTTGGCATGGCCGCTATCTATCAAAATCGTCAATTCAACGCTCGAATACCTTTGCCATTTCAAAGCAATTTTGCGTTGACGTCAGAGAGGCAGAACTATAGTAGACATCGGATAAACATGGAATTGGATTTCCACGAAGATTTATTAAACGAGTGCATATATTTAAAGCATAAACAATTCTTTAGGCATATATTCATCCGAACTCAACTTTAGTCATAATCACCGACCATAACCTAAGATGTAATTGAAATTGAAGTGATCAAAATGTTGAGACAAGATCAATATAGAAATTGTTGACCAAATTTCAAGGAGCTACATAAGTGTCCTATAATTTTACATAAATAATCTAAGTATGTGGCAGCAGCCTAACGTATTTAAAATGTTTAGTTAGTTTGAAATTTGGCTGGGAAATTGCCAGTTTTGTGAACTTGTGTAGTCATTTCCCATCTAAATATTGCACGCATTTGAAACTTTCATCTGATTATAGCTCACATATTTGAAAACAATATTCTTGACAACCTTTATATTGGAAAAATAAATTTTAGACCTAAAAATGAAACATACGCATGGACCTTTCAAGTTCACTCTTTTGTTCTCATTTCAAATGTGTAATTATTTTCGTCCTACAACGCCATTGGAACATGAAGTGATTATGTTGTCTAATCCAGTTTTAAAATTGTTCCAAGAATGCCTTATTTTATGGAAGGAGCCTGATTCCGGAAATAACACAAAAACTTTTGTGTCTCCCTACAGCTTTCTTCATTTCTCCTACTTCACAAATACACCACAAATCCTTCCCGAAACAGACTTCGTTACGGAGAGTAACCATACAATTCTAAATTTTGAAGGTCAATTCATTCGAAAATTCACCAAATGCTTCATCTCATTTATTGGAGTAAGTTCAACCCTGACCCCAAAACTACTCCATTCTCTCGAGGATCCCGAATTTCTAATCTATTTCTCAACGGACCATTCTCGTGAGGCGAAAGACCTTCACTTTCTCCTCACCCAGATGAAGCATTTACCTTTCACCGGAATAATTCTCTACTTGACTAGCACAGGATCGCTTAGAATTGCTTGCCAAATCTGCGACAACCAAGGTCACTACATCCCCGAAGACACAAAAGACTTATCACAAATCCATCTCGTCTGGGATAAACTCCATAGAAACTTCCGAGGAATGCCCTTTACCATGACCACAATTCAAAGTCTAAATTGCGACTATCACACATTTCTCGGACCTGGTCCTTCCGTAATTTGCATAACGGAAACAATTCTGGGGAGACTAAATCTGACGAAGGTCCGTAACCAAGGAAACGATCTTTCAGATGCCCACTACATTCCTGACACGACCCTTGGACCAGAGCTACTTGCACTCCTCCGTGAAGAAAAATATAATTCTGCGAAGAGAAAAGATATCCCTCCAGCCGGAATTCAAATACAAACATATTCCTTTCTCATCGTGGTCCGCCAGGTCAACTTGAACGACTTGAGGGCGATGACGCAGCCCTTCCAACTTCTCACGTGGATTTCAATTCTTGCAGCGTTGCTCATCATTCCATTCGTCCTCATGCTAGTTTTACAGGGGCGGACAAAAATAAGCTTATCTTTGTATTTAGAATTGACATTTCTCACTTCCTCCTCCCTCATTGGCCACTCCTCCGAATTACCTCGGCAATACAAGTTCCGCCAATTGTACGGCGTTTGGCTCCTATGGCTTACGATCTGTCTGGTTATGATGAACGCTTACAGCGGACAATTGTTCGCATTCTTGGCCACAGAAACCTCTCCAGAAACTCCAGATTGTTTGGAAGATATCGCGGAAAGGGAGTATCCAGTGGTTAGTTTGGGTACTCAAGGGAGATTCGTGGCTGGGGAAAATGGTGCACAGGATCGCGTTGAAATTTTCTCCAAACTTCAGGAAATTCTTGCGCCAACGAAAGGTAATATTGAAGGAATGCCTCTGTTTTATGAGAAGTTGGCGAAAAGGGTCAAGTTCATTCCGACGTATAAAACAACGCTAGGTCCACTTCTGCGAAAATTGTTTCTCCACGAAAAGAATGTAGGAAGTAGAGGCCTTGCCCTTGTCGACAGTGACGATATAACTTTCATGTTTGAACCCTGTCTCGATATGAGAAAGGATTTGAAAGTCATCAAAAGAAAGAAAATTGAGGATTTTGTCACACTCAATGTTGTTCGTCTCAAGAAAATCTATTTCGCGAGGAAAGTTGTGCGTATTCTTTGGCAAACTTTGGAATCTGGTTTGAATTCTCTTTGGAATAAGAACAAACTTTTAACTATTCAACGGGACACTTTACGCTTTCTCAAAATAGTCAGTTCTAAGACAGCTAACAGAAAATTGTCATATAATCTTGTTGGTTATCTTATGGCTAGGAGATTGAAGTTTCAAGGTGCTCTTGTAGAAAAGGCAAGACCCAGCCCAATGTCTTTGAAGGTGCTGGGACAGATATTAGCTCTGTGCATATTCATGTTTCTCATTTCGGCAGTCATTTGGCTTTGTGAACTCCTCCATTTTCGATTGTCTCACAGGCATTTCAACGCCATTGTTCCTAAATACTAATTTCATGTCGGGCCATCATCATAAACGTTGTCAAAATGGAATTTGTCTTGTCTAAAATGAACAGGTCAGGTCAGTTAGTCAGGTCACCGTAAAAATGTACAATGTCACAAGTGCGCTGCTCTCTTGATCGCACTTGACCCTGACCCTATTTAATAAAACAAATGTAACGAAATTTTGTTGAAGAGGTTAATCATTCACATTCAGTTATGTTCCAACCGTAATTATATTTTTTTGCAAAAGTGTATATTATCGCAACCTACTTATCCAATGATTGTTTCGTTGATAATATTAAGTTCCAACAAAATTGCTCTGTATTATTTGAGCTCACATTGGGTTCTAAGTAATGTAATGTAATGAATGACGCAGAAGTTCTTATATGTCATTTAACATTTAACACGGCTAGGTATGGCCAAATATGTTTTCAGCTATTTGTTATAACATAACAACTTAAGATTTATCGTGGGTGTTTCGACGTAATTGCCCTTGATCCAACGAAGTGTATGCTAGAACGTTATGTACCACGTAGATGTCGGATACGTATGAAAATGTGCATTCGTGTAAAATCGACTTTTAAATTTTAAATTTAAATTGCGTGAATAAACTAGAAATAAAAAAATAAAATGTTAATGCTACAAAAATTTATTACAAGACGAATTAACAACTCATTTATTTAAAACATTTAAATTAAAAAGCCACGTGTTCCACAAGCGCATATTTATCCGATATCTTGTCTAGCCATCATAACCGTAACCAAAGTTGGATTGGCCTAAGGATAAGTAAATGTTACCACAAGAAAATATTAGCATGTTCCATCAATTTTAGTTTAGAAACTGCGAAGAACAAAAAAATTAAATGCTTTGCCCTTTACCCGTAGTCTATAATTTTGTACGACAGCAATTCATAATTAAGGGGTTCACTTGGAAATTCCGTTAGCAAATGACAACTTGTGGATTTATACAAATTACCCAGTTCCGGTCGAGCCTTATTTAAGAGAAGTTGAGTTTAATTTTTCAGCCACACATCGCAACCACATTTCTGGAGGACAATTTCACTTCATTTTCAATCCACATTTTGTGAAGTATAGGAAAATATATTTCAAAAATGAGGCGCAAACGAAACCTGTCATCTCCCTTTGTTATTGCCTTACTTTCCATTATAATTTGCAATTGCAACGTTCCAGCTGCGTCAATAGCTCCCTCAGTGGCATTGCTGCCCAATCCAGTTTTACAACTTTTCCAAAAGTGTCTTATTTTATGGAAGGAGCCAAGTGTCAGAAAGAGTTCACCCATTTCAAAAACATCTTCTCCTTACCACTTCCTACGCCTTCATTATTTCAGAAACACACCGCAAATCCTCCTCGAAACAAACTTCATCACTGTGAAGAGGAGGAATATTTTAAAGTTTGAGAATCAGTACCAGAGAAAATTCACAAAATGTTTCGTCTCATTTATTGGAATAAGCTCTGTCCTCATTCCCCAACAACTCCATTTCGTTGAAGATCCCGACTTTTTACTATATTTTTCGAGGAATCACTCGTCCCGCGACAAGAAAGATTTTACCTACCTCCTCAACAAGTTGAAAGATTTGCCTTTCACCGGGACAGTTCTTTACTTGACTAGGAATGGGTCGCTTCGAATTGTTTGCCGTGTTTGTGAGGAAAGTCCTCTTGTTCCTGAGCAAACAAAAGATCTCTCCGAAATCCAGCTCCGTTGGAGCACACTACATGCGAACATGCGTGGAGAAGCTTTCATTGTCTTAAGCGCGATTAAAGGCCAAATTTGTGCACGTCGCGAATTTATTGGACCCGGCCCCTCTGTAGTTTGCATACTTGAAACAATTCTGAGGAAATTAAATGTCACAAAGCTTCTCCGAGCGAAAGCTATATCCGGCATGCATTATTACGCTGACATGTCCCTTCGCCTTGAGCTCGTCGCATCATTTTTTACGGAGGAGAAAAACTATGTCGAGAATAGAAAGGAGTTTCCTCTCGCAGGAGTGGAGTTGCAGACATACTCCTTCATCATTGTGGTTGCGGATGTGAGCTTTAACGACTTGAGCGCGATGACGCAGCCCTTCCAACTGGTCACCTGGATCTCTATTATTGCCTCCTTACTCCTCACCCCATTTGTTCTGATGCTCGTTGTGAACAGAACCGGACCGGAAACGAAAATGAGCTGGACATTATACTTAGAATTGGCTTTCCTCACTTCATCGTCCATCATCGACCACTGTCCCGAGTTGCCCCGACAATATAGTTGCCGTCAACTGTCTGGCATTTGGCTGATCTGGATAACACTTTGTCTCATCGTGATGAATGCGTACAGTGGACAGCTGTTCTCATTCTTGGCCACGGAAACTTATCCAGAGACTCCAGATTCTTTGGAGGAAATTGCGGACAGCGAGTATTCCGTGGTTAGTTTGGGTACTGCAGGGCGCCTTGTATCAGTTGAAGGTGTGGTGGTGGGTATGGAACCCTACTCGATACTCATGGACATGCTGGAGAAAAGAGATAACAGAACAAGGACACCTCACTTTTACGAGACTTTACTCAAACAAACCACGTTCATCTCGATGTACAAGATCAAGATTCCTGCACTTCTGCAAAAATTGTATCATTTCGAAGGAACGGTGAGGGAGAAGGGTCTCGCTCTGGTTGACAGTGACGATATCACGTTGCTATTTGAGCCAGGATTAGATATTGGAGTGGGGAGAAAGGTCGTCAAACGAAAGAAAATTGGCGAGTTTCTCAAGATGAGGATGGTTTTTCTCCAGAAATTTTACTTTGCGAGAAAAGTGAGGGGGATTCTCTGGCAAACGCTGGAATCTGGTTTGAACTCCTTTTGGAATGAGAACAAGCTTTTAACCATTCAGCTGAACACTTTACGCTATCTCAAGCGAACGCAAAGGGCTGGCAAACCTAATCCTAAACTGAACTATAATCTTGTAGGTTATCTTGTGGAGCGACTCAAGTTTCAAGGTATTTTTGCTGACACGGCAAGACCTATGCCAATGTCGCTCAAGGTATTGGGCCGTGTACTCCAAGTCTGCTTATCCATGTACTTTGTCTCATTGGGGATTGGGATTTGTGAAGTAGTATATTTTCGTTTGTCCAAATCACATTTCAATACACCTGTCTTGGCATTCTAAACTCTAACCAAAATGTGTATAAAAAATAATGTACAGTACGTATATATTCCAGATCAGACTAATAAATACAAGCAGCACAATATGCACACATATCATCAGTTCATCATGCGAGATACACGTGACTCATGTCACATTTCTTTCCCTTGATCCCATCCAGTGAGCAATGATGAATGAATAAGCTTTTCCTTCAACTTAAAATCAAGCATCACTCCACGTCCACTCCATGCCCATTTCACGTGCACCTGCACCTTGATACTAAAAAAAGGGATCAGAGTCAGTCAGACTATCAGGATCCTCTTGTCAACATCAACTTTGTATATATGCTACAAAAATCACTTTAAAATCTAGTCAGATTATCTCTTGTTTTACTAATTCAAGTTCGAAATCCCCGTATAAAATGATTGTAATTTTTGTGGAAAGAAATCCAACTGACCTTCGTGTTTTCATGGTCAAGATATCCATCATATTATTTCTGGGAATATTTTCATCTCGAGGTCATTCAACTTCAGCCGCTTTTGTGGACCCGGACATGTACGACTTTATTGTTGGTAAGCAAGAAAACCTTTGTCAAATTGATAATTACAATTTTTAAAAGTAATTATAATTTAGTGGGCGGCGGCACTGCTGGTTGCGCTGTGGCCAGTCGTCTCTCCGAAAGCGGACGACATAGCGTGCTCCTCCTGGAAGCTGGAGGTATTCCAGATCACCGACTGGACATCCCACCATTGTCTGTTCGCCTCACTTCCACGTTCAACCGTGACCCCGAGTATACCATCTGGCATCGAACGGTCCCACAGCAAAATGCAGCTCTGAAGGATGGTGGGTTTGTTACTTACATTCGAGGTCGAACTCTGGGAGGGAGCAGTCAAGTCAACTTTATGATGTTCAACAGAGGAAGTCCCCATGACTTTGATAACTGGGCGAATGTCACCGGAGACAACTCGTGGAGTTATAGGAACATGCTGAAATACTTCAAGAAATCGGAGGATTATCTCATTCAATCATCAAATGAGGCTGATCAACATGGTTTTGGAGGTCCGATTGCTGTTAGCAAGCCATTATATGCTCCTGGGGTTGATGTGTTTCTTGCTGCTGGAAGATCCCTTGGATATCCAACGGAAACTCCGAATGGACCGCAGAAAATTAGTAAGGCTAAAAAATTGAAATCAAGTCTCATAATATTTTGAAACTTGGATTGAATAATGAATTGATTGTGAACTTTTGTAGGTTTCACTGCAATCGAATTCTCAAGGAGGAAAGGCCGTCGAGTGAGTTCATACACGGGCTACATCAAACCATTCATGAACTCAAGAAAAAATCTCAAGGTCATATTGCACGCCGAAGCAAGTCACCTCGAATTTTCAGGAAAACGAGCTGTTGGTGTTTGGTACACAGCATCAAACTCAACATCCGCAGGAAGTGGAAGATGGCATTTGGTCAAGGCACGAAAAGAGATAATTCTCAGTGGCGGAGTGATTGGGTCTCCAGCGATTCTCCTGAAATCTGGAATTGGACCGAGAAAGGAGTTAGCTAAGCTGGGAATTTCTGCGAGAAAAATTCTTCCCGTTGGAGAGAATCTTCAGCAGCATGCTGCTGTTGGTATACGGTTCATCATCAATGCCAACAATAAATCTTTGGTGTTTGATGAAACCAGGGACTTGACACCTGAAGCCTGGAGATTGTATCAAGAAACTGGAGAAGGTGAGCTATGTCTCATGGCAAAAATGAGTTGCATTTAGTTTTACATTTTTATGATGAATTTTCTGTTATTTTTCAGGGCCTTACTCATCATCCTACGGCTTCGACGGGCAAGCCTTCATCGCATCCTCACTCCAGCAAAGAACTCCGCTCAAAGACTGGTCGGACATTCAATACTTGCTTGTGGCTGGAGAAGGCGTTCCTGGACTCAGCCCACCACTTCCACATTCCGACACGGAGGCAATAGTTGCCGTTGGGGTTTTTGGTGGTCGCCCAAGGAGCCGAGGAACTGTGACACTCAGGCCAGCTGACTTTGAACCTCTCATTGACTTCCGCTACTATTCTGACCCGTACGACATGGAAGTGAAGGTGGACGGAATCAAGAGAGTTTTGAGTCTTTTTGAGGAGACGCCAGAGTATCGAAGTTTGGGGGCGAGGTTGCCGACAACGCCAGTTGAGGGCTGCAGACATGTCGAATTTCGATCAGATGAGTATTGGAGGTGCTACGTGAGACAAGTTGCCGCAACAGGTTTGCACGCTTACCATGCATCCAGCACGTGTGCAATGGGGAGAGGGTCAACTGACAGGAATGCGGTTGTTGACACAAAATTAAGGTGAGCTTTTGACTTTTATTTTTATATTGTTTATAGTTTAATAAAAATTAATTATTTTATTGTTTGTTTAAAAATATTTGATCTTGTAGAGTTATTGGGATTGAAGGATTGCGTGTGGTGGATGCGTCTATTATGCCTGCAGTAACTAATGCGAATCTTCAAGCAGCAGTTTATGGGATTGCAGAGAAGGCGTCTGATATGATTTTGAAGAATTGGAAAGGTTTAAAAGTGTGATGTTTTGCCCATAATTTTGTTGATATGATTATTATTCCGTTTGTCATAATGATTTAAATACCATTTCTATGAGTAAAGTGATAAAATGAATATTTTGTAAATTCTCTGCAGAGTGCAGAAAGAAACTAAAATGTTATAAAATATGTACTCATATAGTCAATATAATTACAATGTACATGGTAGGGTCATATGGTGTAGTGATTAATATTACAAAAACCGTAATAAATAAATGTAATATTTTTTTAAACCTTTAAAATGAATCGTCTTCCAATTTCCCATTTTTGTTAAAAGTCAAATGATACAGTGATGAAGTGCAGTGAAGTGTGCAGCGAAGGGATTAAAAAATGTTGTTGGGTAGACCACATATTAGGCGTGTACCCCATTACTTCCCACTGCTCAATGACTGTGACTATATAACTTTTGCTCTGATACCAATCATTACAGCAACTGTAAATTTTCTACCTAAATCAGTAAGCACTTTGCGCCAAACAAGCCAATTTGTATGATAAACATGATTCTCAAATGAGAGGATGATTTTTTTGTCTGGGTATCATCCTGTTCTACGCATATATTTGCTGATATCGTGAAGAAAAACGCGCACAGAATAAGTACTCCTCCCAACTTTCCTATTGGAGGAAACCATCTTACAGAACATGAAAACATCACTTATTTATTTATGCTTAAATGAAATGCATACAACTTAAAATCATTTAGTTAAGTACTTATTGCTCATGCACTGTCATGCAGTGAATTATTGAATGGTCTCTCCTCATTTGGCTAATTCCTTGCCAAGAAAGAAGATTTGATGTGAGGAGAGGAGAAACAATTTATTCTTCATCAAAGCAAAAAATCCTGCACAAAGTTCACTTCTTTAAGATCACTCAACATTTATTTTGTAAGAATGGGAAGAACATTCAAAAATTTCAGACCTTCCACATTCCTTTTGTTGTTCATTGGAAGCTTGTTGACTCAAGTGGATTTTGGTTATGGATATGGAGGATATCATTCTCCTCTCAGTCAGAATGCAATCCGAAGAAAATTAAATTCGACTCGAAGAGTTGCCCGCTCCGAGGATGCTGACACTTACGACTTCATCGTTGGTAAGAAAATATATATTCAAAGATACCTACCAAGTTTTAATTAAGAGAGTACCCTCCCCCACATTCCCCCCCCCTTCGCCAAATAATTTTACTAACCTTTTCATTTGCAAAAAAGTTGGAGGCGGCACTGCAGGCTGCGCTGTGGCCAGTCGCCTCTCCGAAAGTGGTCGACATAGCGTCCTCCTCCTGGAAGCAGGTGGTATTCCAGACCCCCGTCTGGATGTTCCAGCGTTGTCTATCCCCCTCACGGCTAGCGTGGACCGTCGTGATCCTCTCCTCTCCACCATTTGGCATCGATCAGTTCCTCAGAAAAATGCTGCTTTAGTTGAAGGTGGAGTTGTGACGTACATTCGGGGCCGCACTCTGGGAGGGAGCAGTCAAGTCAATTTTATGATGTTGAACAGAGGCAGTCCTCATGATTACGACAACTGGGCGAATCTCACTGGAGATGAGAGCTGGAATTATGAGAACATGTTGAAATACTTCAAGATGGCCGAAGAGTATCTCATCGACTCATCAAATGAGTATGACCAGCATGGATTTGAAGGCCCGATTCCTGTGACGAAGCCGATATATGCCCCTGGGGTTGATACGTTCCTTGCTGCTGGAAGGTCTTTTGGATATCCGACGGCAACTCCGAATGGGCCGCAGAAAATTAGTAAGGATCCGACGTGCATTTTTCTTGGTTTTGTAAAGTGGACTCAAGTTTATTAATTGTATTAAATTGTTGATTTAGGCTTCACTTCACACGAATTCTCGAGGAGGAAGGGTCGCCGAGTCAGCTCGTACACTGGCTACATCAAACCATTCATGAATTCGAGACGAAATCTGAAGGTCATTCTGAATGCTGAAGCAAGCCAGCTAGAATTTGATGGAAATAAAGCTTCCGGTGTTTGGTACAAAACGAATACATTCGGCATTCAGGAAAGGAAGCTTGTCAGAGCGAGAAAGGAGATTATTGTTAGTGGTGGAGTGGTTGGGTCTCCAGAATTGCTCTTAAAATCTGGAATTGGTCCAAAGGATGAACTTTCCAAGCTTGGAATCTCGCCCAAAATGCTACTTCCTGTGGGGGAGAATCTTCAGCAACATGCTTCAGTTCCTCTTCAATTTATCATCAATTCAAACGACAAGGCTTTGGTGTTTGATGAGGAGCGGGATTTGACACCTGCATCTTGGAGGCTGTATGAGAAAACTGGAGATGGTATGTATTCAGTTTGCAAAAAAACGAGTTATTTATATTTTTCTACATTTAAAAAAAATTGTGTTTATTTTAATTTAGGACCTTATTCGTCATCCTATGGTTTTGATGGTCAAGCCTTCATCGCGTCGTCACTCCAACAAAAATGCATTCACAAGGACTGGGCTGATCTTCAATTTTTACTTGTTGCTGGAGAAGGTCTTACTGGAATGGGTGCTGGGGTTCCCCACTCTAGCAGAGAGGGTATTGTCACCATTGGAGTTATGGGAGGTCGGCCAAGAAGCCGAGGAACAATCAAACTGAACTCGACAGATTTGGAGCCACTCATTGACTTTCAGCATTACGCGGACCCGTACGACATGGAAGCCAAGATTGACGGGATCAAGACTCTGTTGAGACTTTTTGAGGAGACGCCAGAGTACCAGAGTTTGGGAGCAAGGCTGCCATCAACTCCGTTGGAGAATTGTAGAGAATGGAAATTTAGGTCGGATGAGTATTGGAGATGTTATGTGAGACAAGTAGCTGCAACTGGAGTGCACGCTTATCATGCTGCAAGCACTTGTGCAATGGGACGAGGGGCAAGTGACAAGATGGCTGTTGTCGATTCCAAATTACGGTAATTTATTCGGAATGATTCTTGAAAGTTGAAAATATTTGGGGATTTGTTTGATTTTTACGTGGAAAATTAATGTGATCTTGAAGGGTTATTGGAATTGAAGGACTGCGTGTGGTGGACGCGTCAATTATGCCCGCCGTAACTAACGCGAATCTTCAAGCAGCGGTTTATGGAATTGCGGAGAAGGCGTCTGATATGATTTTGAAGGATTGGAGCTAAAAAAATTATATTAACTATCATTATTTTATATTTTAACGTATCAATTGTTTCTGTCGTCGGTAAGATCATTGGAAGAAGCTTTAGTCAGAAAACTGAGGAAAGAATAAAGGATAATATAATATTTATCTACATGTAAATTTGGACATGTAAATTTGGACATGTAAATTTTACTGTATTGGACTGTGTGTAATATGTTTTATGAATCCGACACAATTTACAGAGTGATATAGCACGTAAATCCTAGCACAGCAAAGTAAGGAACAGCGACATTCAGACAGTAGCTGTGGTCCCTTTAATCCTATGTGCCCACAATTTCAGTTCTAATCCTTTCTGATAAGCAGAAACAGAACTTACTTTGAAATGTGGATGTTGAAAGGGAAAAATAGAATTTGTCAGGCAGGGTTTTGTATTGTAGGCCCGTGGTTATATGGTGCGTATTGGTATG
>JAQFZW010001771.1:0-22973 GCA_034687055.1 Heteromurus nitidus
ATTGCGGGGCATGTTGAGATTTCGTAATGAATGTACGTATATTACTGGTTATCGTTTATCACCGCTCATACCCTTAAAGTTCTATCTAGTGAAGAAAATGAATGCACACGTAAGGAGGAAAAATGCTGCCATATTTTAAATACAGAATGACAAGGCTTTCACTTTCAACCCATTCCAAAGTAGAGAACATTTTAACGAAGTATCCAAAATTGTATTTTGTTGCCTCTCTCTCTCTTGTCCTCTCCCCTGAGAGATAAAAAATTAGTCCGACTGGTGGCGATGACAGTAGTGTTGGGGTGTGTGGTGTTGTGAAGGCGATGTTGGTGCTTGGGGTGAGTGAAACGAACAACGCTCACCCACCTTCATCTCTAGAGCCAGTTACCCCACGCACAAATATTTCTTCTCCGCATGCACTTATTATTTGCTTGAAATAGGAGATACTCCAGAACCATTTGTATCGAAGCAGAGAGGAGGAAATATGAAATTCACTCCAGTCTGAATGAATTAATACATTTTCGTACAAAGACTATGCACCCGCACCCCAGCAAGAGTAAGAAGTGTGCATACTTCGCCATTTCAGAGTGAATGTCATTAGGGGAGCGTGGAGCAACTGGAAAAAATATATTACCTCCATTTCATTCTCGGCCGGAATGAAAGTATATAAAAAATCGTCATTAAATAATAAGCTTTGAGCCCTGTGCATCATGAATGTCTTATTTCCACCCCGCCTCCTTTGGATGCATCGTAGAAAAGCCATTAAAATGCAGCTGTTGGTTTAAACGTTGAAATGGAATTTCCGACAAGGTTTCAACTGGCTGAGGGGATACGGACGTCTAAAAAATTCACTCCTTATGACCTATGAGCACGTACATCGCATGGATTCGTGATCTAGTTACTTGCCGTTCCCCTTTTATGTATTTCACTTTGAAGAAGGGTTTAAATTTTACCATTTTGACGTTGCACACCTCTCCTTTTAAGAATAGCGATTCAGAATAAAGGCTTTCTCCGGCAAACCTTCACTTCATACACATTAGACGACCACACAGGCATATGTAAAAAAACCCACCCGCTTCCGACACTGCAATAAACGACAAACGAAGGAGCAGCCAACAGTCATCTCGTGTAACCTGTCATTGAATAGAAAAGACGTGTAGCCACCTTAGCTTCACCATTTGCAAGAAAAGTCCTTCCTCATAACATGGAAATTTGATGTATGAGCTAGCAGCAGTCAACTTTTACTTCATTTCACTTCTTCCTTTGAAAAAGAAGGGGAAAGGAGGAATGAAAATCTTCCCTACGTGTACATCAGCATAAATAACCCTTGCCAGAATTTAACAAAATATGAAAATTCATAATGGGTTTAGGATATAATGATAATCAACTCCTGCTGAAGTTTATTATCTCATCTCCAACTTTTCTGGTTCTGGCAGCTGAGGAAAGATGTGAATATTCACTAGAGACATGGCTTCTATTATAAACCAAAAAAAGAACTTGCTTTTCAGCAGCTCTGGTCTGTCGTAGTACGGTATTATACTCAAAAGAAGTACAATGGCACATTCATTTACAGACTCAGTTCACTTTGAACAGTGTGAATAAATTATGCATGAAGAGATGGGGAAACAGTTTTAACTTCTTTAAGATTTCGCTGAAGATTATTATGGCTTTATGGAAAGTCGAAATTGAAAAGTGGCAAGTTCAGAGGAGAAAGGATGTCTAAGTCTAACCGCATGCGATATAATTTTTCTGCGACGTCGCTGGCTCATTATCCATTACTTATGATTTTATAAATGCAAAACACCTACATACACCCTTCGTATAGTAGTACGAGCTGAATTTGTAAGCCGAATGAATATACGCCTTTATTCAGGAAGTTGCTGCATCTTAAGGCTTTCATGTCTTATCATGATCGCAGTTCTTTCCAACAAATAACAGCATGAATGATTTATTGCGTTAATTTGCTTGCAATATATAATATTCAATAAATTGCCAACAAAACAAAGTATATAAATTTGTACCAGCAATTTCTGCCGCTCTAATACATTGTAGCAAGGTTCCTTGTGTGTCATAAAAGCATAATGTGGGTAGAATGATGCATATATGCATGGATTCCAGACTTTTGCAAAATTCATGTACATCGCGTGCGTCTGACTCGTTATCGAGTGTCAACAAAATCTGAGTTCGTGCTCCCTCACGGGTGTTGTGGGGTTACTGGACGCAGATCTGCAAGACTTAAGCCTTCTGATCGTAGTGTACATATATTTCCAAGGGTGAAAGTCTGCGAAGCCACAGTATACCATTAGATCCTAATCTGTCGGTGAATCGGTTACAATAAGAGAAAAGTTATTTTATTATTGGGAAAGTTTGTTGGTGAAAGGATATAAAGTGTGTTTTCTCTATGGCCAACTTTTTCTCATGGAGAGATTACACAATACGTACGGCAAACGCTTGCAAGTGCTTGAGCAAGCATTTGCAAGCGTTTAGCTTATCTTGAAAGCACTAGGAAAAACGCGAAAATTGCATTCAAATATGTGTAATAAAAGAGTTGATTCTTTCACCAGATTGACAAAAAGTAAAGTGAAAAATGTCAGCAACACAGTTTTCATTGTATCGAGTACAGCATATAAAAGTGTACGCGTAGTCAACAACGTAACAATGAAAAACACTTCTCTGCTCTTGTCTACTCCTAAAGAAAAGTCGTAAATAAGTTAAAATTCTTCTGGGAAACTCGAGCCATGAGAGAACCTTAATGAGACAAGATACTTCATTTAGAATGATGGAAGTTCGTTGGAACCATTTTCTTTCTTCTTGGAACGGCAGCTCAACTTAATGATTGTGACAAGCTCTGTTGTGCTATGCGTAACATGCTTCCTAGACCTAGTGAAGGTATAGAAAATCAGATAAACCAGCCCAAACTCCCGTCGAAAGAAACTTGATTGTGAAGAAAGTGTAGGCTGAAGAGAGTCAGTAATAAATTGAGGATTTCTCAAGTGTTCCTGAACACCTATATAATGTGATGGCGGATAAAGTCGAAGGAAAAGACCAAGGCTATGTGAATAAAATTTAGTGTGGTAAATTACATTGACGTATGTTTTTAGACAACAAAAGGGCCCCTACTAATTGCACATTCGCCTCGCAGTTAATGAATGAAAAAAAGAGCGTGGTATGGGGCTAGGATTACAGCTTGAATGAATATAGATTCGTAGAAGTTTCAATAGTTTTTCTTCACTAGGCTTATATTCGTGATGACGAAACGGTTCCAGCCCAACTTATCATCAATACAGTAGAAGTATTAGAGTTGGCTAACAACTCACAGCCATTATAGTGTTGCTGATATGGAAAGCTGTAGGTAGGTACATATACACATCAGACACATTCGTTCTACAACAAACAGACAAGATACTTGAGTCGACATAAGGATAATAATCTAAAATAACACAAAGGTGAAATACACGTAAGCTGAAAGTAAACCTGAAAACGATAGAAGTGGCTTGGCAAATCCATCGTTGCTTGTGTATCTCTTGAAGCTATACATGCTCAACGCCCTTGAGGAACAAGTGCAGACAAGTGGCGTTGCTCAGACTTGGGGAAAAGAGTCCAACGAGAGAGTCGCATTCAATAACAAAAAGTTAGCAACTGTAAGTATTAAAGGAAATAGGAACTATTCATTCCATCCTTCCTTTCTTTCATCAGTGATGAGCGTAGTATCTAAAGTGAAAGAATCTATTAAGGACTCCCAAAGACGGGAGAGAGTTCTTCAGACTTCATCGTTGACTGTAGTGAATACGTTCAGCTAAATCCTGTGCGCTTTTACTCGTTCGCCTATTACGCCTACAAACGAAAGAACCTACCCTCATAGAGGTTGTTATGAAAAAGGGTTATAAGCTGGCTTCAAATGATCGATCTTCAACCTGAGTAGGATTCTTCTACCTGCTTCCCTCTCTTTTCATTATGATTGCACAGAAGATCGTCATCATCATCAGAGATCTCTTTCTGGTACTCGTGTATACCTACTATCTACGAACACATTGTGCGGTTGATCATGCAACCTTTATACACTAAATTGTATGGAATCCCGATCGGTGAAAGCGTTTAAACTTGACTCGAAAAAAACGAAGGCGTAAGAGAAATGGAATCAGACATGGATTTTCGGAAAGGAAGAACAGATAGAATGGAATGGAAATCCCATAGGCAAAACACAATGCAAACGATCGATAAATTGGCATGAGGGGATTGTGTGTAAGTAGTAAGTACAATGTTCATGTTCCGCCAACGCCAACACCATATATGTACATATGTATACCAGCCGAGGAGCAAAAAAATAAACTCTACAATCTATCAACTAGCTTGAGGTGGACTAACATTACGTTCGAGAGACATAGTCCACATAGACATACGTACGTGATACATAATGTGTGAATGTATACATTTCCCTGTACTCCTATTACAATACTACGCATCTTTCACCGGAGCTGTATATGGTTATAGAATGCCCAACTGACGACATACAAGCTACTAAACCTTAAGTATCAAAGAATATACTTTCTCGTGTTCGTGAGCATTTTCGCAAACGCAATCATACCGGTTAGTTGTAGTATAAAATCCATACAAGCTTACAAGCATATGTACAGTTGTTTGAAGCAATGAACGAGGCGTGGGTCACATTTTATTTCCAGCGACGAGGAATCTCAAAGTACAAAACCAAACAATTTTCCCTACTAAAGCTTGCATAACGGGAAAAAACTAGGAAATCGCAAAGCATACGCCGTAGGAGAATGCGAGCGTTCGGTTTAGGTAAAGCTTAAAAAATCTGGAAAAACTAAACAAGCGTGTCTACTTGTTGTGCGTTTTATTTCTGGAACATAAAATGGGTGGTGGTGTTGGGACTACTGTTACAGTGTTACGTCTTCAGTCCTCCAGGTCGATAGATTGTTCATCTGACAATCTATACCTTCTGTAAATAAAGCTTCGTCTTATTTTGGCAGCATGACCATACCAACTCTACACAACCAAGTTATTTGTCCAATCAAAATGAACCTTATGTTAACAATTCGTCGAAGTCATCCATTTCCATACTTTCACCGCGTTAAACGCATTAAACAGACAACACCGCAACCTTGTACGTACTTTTGAGACTACATTGTAAATGTAAAAATGCGTTGTTTATCGACGATGACAGCTATGCGTTTCTTTAAGCAATTGCAGTAAGTCAAGTCATAATTTAGCTCGAATTAAAAGATGAGCATGGGAGCATCTAGAAGCACAGGAGATGTAACATAATAGAAAAAAATCCCTCCGCTGTTCTATAACATTTGTTTTAGAATAATTGCACCTATGATCATGGGTTTATTACAGGCCCCAAATAAAAATATTTCTCTGATGCTTGTGGCTTGACTTGACAAAAGAAAGCCTCCTTAAAGCTTGCTATCACGCATAGTCATAGTTGGAAACTTGACCGCTTGTAATCCATCACAATAATTTTTTTCGCGTGAAGGTGAAGCATGCGAAGGAACAAAGCTCAGCCTTTGACTTAAGTGTCCTTAAAATTCGCATACAACTTGCATTTGCATGCCTTATATATTCTACACATTTTATCACCGCTTTACTGTACGTAATAGCTAGATGTCTACAACTTCGCAACTGATCGTAAATAATTTTAATCCTTAGTATGTAGTAATGAATTCAAAACGGTTCACGCGATAGCAATAGCATACCCGGTCACCGATGTAGCATTTTATAGTCAGTATATGCACGAGATGAAGGGATATTTTCTCAAACGGGACGTAGTGTGCAGAAGTATTCTCATGATATGAATTTGTCAAATGTCATTCACAGTTACACACCATCCCTTCGACATTACCTAAAACTTACATATGTCGCGACTTGAATGATGAATGGTATTCGAAGTATTTAATAGTCTTAAGCGAGTATTTCGTCATACACATTTAAAATAGTAAATAGAAATATTTTACCTGTGGCCACAGTTGACAGTCCACTCAAGTCGATGTCTCCAATTCACAATTATAATTAACTGACACTATCTAACATAACTTTGTATCTTTTAAGAAACTGTTTAAAAACTCACGTTTCAGTTTCCTGTCATAATACTCTTATCTAAAAATGAAGTCTACAGCTTGCGACCCAATGTTAAATGCCGAGATCACTAACCACAGAAAACTTCCAAAATATCCGTATCAAATTGAAAATACACTATCGTGCTTCGAACAAGTTTTCCTGCAAAATGGAAAACGGATAACAAATCCAGACGAACAGAGAAAATCACGATGAACCAGTGGTCTGTGATTAGATTAAACACTGCGCATTGCTAACTTTAATACAAAAAGTCCCTATAAAATTCGAAACTTTTTGAGTAACGCCTTTTAATTTTAATGCAGAAAAGAACAGGGGATGAGAAAATGTCATTCTAGAATAACTTTTATTTGTGAAAAAGTTGACTTTTCTCTTATGCTTTCTCCCTAAAAAGATAGACGGTAGCAATGCTTTCACGGTAGCAATTCCTTATGCAAGGAGGAGAATGCACTCAACAAACTCAGCTCTCGTGCTCAACGCACTTCCACATGACAGTTTGTGAAAACGGAAGTGAAAATGAGATGAGAGGGGAATAATGTATGAAAACCGGAGAAAGTTTGCTGTAACGGAGAATTTGCCTAATACTCAAAGGGAGACTTATAAATTCCACTGTAGTTTATCTGGTGGGTTTGGGTTTGAGGGAGGTGAGATTTCCGGTGAACACGTCACAACGAATGTTCAAAACAGCATGTTGTGGATTGTTATGCAACTCGTGGAGTTATACCCAAAAGTCCATACACAGCTTTCCGTATGGTTTTTGGGGAAAGTCAAAGGATTTTTTTCGTGACTGTGTTGGAAATCCTCGTTCTTGATTGTTGTTTTCTACCAACTTCAGTATTTCGTGAGCACTCACTCTGTGCGTGAGTACGTCATGGAGAACGTATCACACTTTTACTTTTTTTTAGTCTTACACCATCTTACAAGCCGGGAGGTAAGGCGAGGGACAAAGTGATAAGAAATTCAATGGAACGAACCGAAACAATCGCGAACAATATTTACTTATGATGTATGAAGACAGATGTGAGTTTCTAAATTTTTTCCAGTGTCACACTGCGAGTTGGAAGAAAAAATGTCCTTTCCAGTTGAGCTTTCACCGTTGGCGTGCATCTAAAAGGCTTTATAGTAAACTTTTTTGTGAGAAGATCAAGTAACTATATCGTACTTTTAAAAGACCACGAATCCATTACTTTTAGCCCTTCCACACACAAGAAATATTCACACTACTTATTCCTTATTTAGAACGAGAGAAACTCTCGAGGTGAACAGTATGCAACAGACGACAAACTAGGACTGACTTCCAGAGAAAACGTGTGCTGCCTCTTTCCAAACACTAGAATAGCCAGCTCCTACTCCACAACTGAAGAAGGGAAAGAGAGGAGACGTCAGTATTAATGCATACTGAGCTCGGTTTTGGAATACTTTGGAATATGGGCTGTACAAAAGTCCGTACGGAAAAGCTACAGATAGCAAAGCTGAACTGGGGATTCCCCTTCTTCTCCTAATGCTAACTTGCCATAATGCCGTTGCTTGTATTAGTACGTATAATTTTGTTTACCGGTGCACCATTGCATTTCTATGATGCCCAGAGTTTTCTTTAGCTTTTATCTTTTTACCAATTAAATGTCGGGGTCCTTAGCAGTTTTTAAATTTGGTAGAAAAGTGTATTAAATGAGTATTGATTAATGTTTTAAACGGTTCCAAAGTAAAATCGCTTATTAAACTACAATAATTTTATTACATGTACTCAAATTCAATTGCACAGGTTTTAACCGACATACGTTGTCAACAAAACTGTTAAAATCATTACCGTAATTAAAAGTAAGGTTGAAATTTTAAAAGTTACATTTTACAATTTACACAGATGTAAGCCTTTAAATATTCTTAACGATCATATGATTTACACCTTCCAAGAAATAGTTACTGAAATATTTGATTATAACTGTTTACAGACGTTGATTGCGATTGCGAATTTGTAACACAGAGACGAAGAGTACTTGAACATTAATTCGGTATCACCTTATATAAAAACGAAACAATAACGGTTAAGGAGTAAGAGAAAATATTGTTGCTTATGAAACTATATAATCAAACGAAAATACTTCGGCTGCTAATATAAAAGTAGCGATGGAACTTAATTAGAACGCAGGCGCAGTGATGGCTGGAATCTTTAAAAATTCGTTGGACGCTTTCTTCAGATCGTCTAAGAGTCGACCCTTCCCTGTGCTAGGTATTAATAAACCTATAGTGGTGAACCCGTTACTACTTTGTGCACGAAGGATTTTCATCACATTCCCACCCTTTTTGTTTTCCAATCTTGCGACATGGTTTAAACAACGTTGAATGTGCTCCCACACAAGTAATACATTGCCGCACAGTAAATGATAATGCACTTTTCGAAGGCCAGCTTCACATCTGCCTGATTTTGTACGGTAGCAATTAGAAAACCTACAACGGAAAAATCAAACACATCATTTAAGGATTCACAGAGGTAGATCTAGATAGTCCCAGCCAAATAACTTTTGTAAAAGTGAGCTGTACCGAAACACGTGGGTACACATGGTGCCCGACTTTTCGAAAAGATTGTTCCAATATGGTTTTGCGTGTTCTGGGTCAACTTTCACATGAGTTAAAAGAATATCCTCCAACATCTCGCGATTTTGCTACAATTTGAATCATACATGCAATCATTAACCATCACTTAAATAAACTCAAAATTAAGCTGTATGAAAATTATCATTCGATTTGTTTTGTACTTGTAATCCAAGATTTGGTTTGTACGTAGTGTACAGACTGTAGTCTTTATCATTATCTGGGTTAGTCGATTCCGAAATGGCAAGAAAACAGTATTTGTTGCCACTACTTCCCTGGAATGTGTTCTACGGGGACAATATTCAAACACCAATGTGCCAATGTTTAATAACTTTTTAGAATTTTTTCGTTTTGAAATATTACTGCGATATTGCTCGGGAACGACTTGATATGAGAATAGCAACGCTTACCTCCTTTTTTGAAATGTAGTACCCCTCAAACCGCCCCTTCACTCTCAAATACTTGTCGTATGACTCTTCCCAAGTCATCCCTCTTTCAACTTCTAAATCATAAAGCACAACTTCCCCAACACCTGTGGAATGGTTCAATTCGATTCTTTCAGAACCCAAAACCACAGTTTTATCCTCTGCCCCAAGCTCTGGAATTTAAAAAAAATGTTTATGCTAAGATAGGGATCTTTTGCTTTACAAAATGTTAACTAGTAGATTTAGAGGTGTTACGCTTTACCACGCAAGCCAAATTCGAAACGACCCGATTTCTTATCTTTAGTAATGTAAGAATCCAAGAAATATGAAAAATAAGAAAATGCTATATTCTGCAAAGCCACAGGAAGTCCAAGAAGTCTAGAGTTCAAAGTTAAAATAAAATTAATATGGCAAAAATAAGCTTGTCAGCCAGAAAAGTGAACATAAATTGATATATTCCATAAATATTAAGTTAGGCTAGCGTAGTAGCATACCGATTTAGGAAAACAGCAATATTCTTTGAGCGTTTGGTGCCCATGTTTGTGGTTGTCGCAGGAATAATATCTGCGTCTTCCATGGCTTTACGAACAAATTCACGGTGTTGGGACAACTCTGGAGGCAACTTCACTGGAAAATACTCCGAACCTCTGACAAATCTGAATACGGAATTAAGCGCCATCCTTCCGTATTTATTATCCATTTGAAATCTGGACATATCTCTTGCTTGAGCTGCTCTACGATCTCCATGTGTCAAGGCCCCCTATAGAAACGTAAACCATAAAGTATCCACATCATAAATCATAAACATTTCATTTGTAAACCCAACATGGCATTGGTAGTACCAAAGCTTTTTGATATACTATATTCTATATTCTTCTCACAACATACCCATATAAACTACAATGGTAATACGAGTGTAGTCGTGAACTGTCTTACCAAACTTTCTAAACGCTTCGCTACTGCAGAAGCAAACCTATTTTCACCAGCTAAATCTGTGATTAAGAGCAAATACTCCGGAGCTGAAGATTGATTACTACGATGAGTCCGACCAAACTGTTGGATTGCTCTGTCTGCACTCCAAGGTAGTTCCAATGTGATATGAACCCGGCGTTTTTGATTCAGCACTCTTTTGTCACTTTGCAAAGATATCCCACAAGATGCAGCTTCCGATATAATTGCAATGAGCTTTTTACCTTCCATAAACTTGTTTTTCTCTACAAATATCACAAATCAGTAGTACTAAAGAATTTCCCAACAATATTTATTATGTTTTGAGTTGAAAATACCCAAATACCTGCAATGTTAATATCATCAAGAGACACGTCGATGGATCCCCTGCTGCAGTATTCGACTTTATCTCCCCTTTTCAACAGACGATTTCTGCGGCCTGTCATCTAAAGCAGCAAAGTCATGTTTTCTTATGTTGTTTTAAAATATGTTTTAAAATAAAATCTACTAGAAAATATAATATTACAAATATCTCACCTCTGCAACCTTAGTGTGTCCTCCTAAACCGTCGATCAACATGTCTAATGTGTTTTTAGGTAGGCGTTCCCCGAGTTTATTCATGCTCTCTTTCAATTTCCTACGGATGTTGTAGGCTTCCTCTACATCGTAAACTGTTGGTTCATTGTATACCTGGGCTAGAAAATGAAATGTCGATGAATGGCCTTTGCTATTCTTTTTATTGGCAGAGAACTTCCCACTTCCTAAAGAAACCAAATAAAACTTATTATCTGTATATGAATTCAAGAGTTCCATAATCTGAATTTTTACGTAGTTATCCAATGTCTACCTGGGACAAATTCGAGCCCATTTTCGTCTTCAAAATCAGTCTCATCAGAACAAGTGTCTGAATCTGCATCTGAATTTTTTTTCGTGGCCTTTAAAACTATAAATGATACAAAACAAGTATATGATACAGCTTCAGTTTCATGTTAGGGCATTTTCTTAAAATTCATATAACGTAGCACATACCATGCCTGGTTATTACAGACTTCAGTTTGTCAATATTTTCTTGAAATGATCCTCTTCTGGTCTTTTCATAATCTTCATAGAAGTCTGCGGATTTCGACTTCCCAGGTGAGGGGAACTGACGATCAATGAAGCACTCCATCACCCCCTTCGCAGTGGAAACAAATTCCTCTAAGTCATCTTCTGTCTTCCCGATTTGGTCCGCCGTTCTCGCTTCCCCCGTCGATTGTAATCCAATAACTATACATTTATCATTGGCTAATGCATCCCTGTTAAAATAGTTTATATTTCTTTCAAACAAGTCCCCGGCTTTATGATTTCTTCTGTTTGGCACAGAAACTCTTACACAAAGTTTAACCACTTACTTCGTCACTTGACAAATCCGATTCACTTTACCAGCCAAGCAGAGGTACTTGAAAAATCTCTGTTTAAAAAAAGAAAATTTTATATGTTAATTCCACATCATATACTGCGATATTACACAATTAGTATGTAATATTTAACTCTTACTTGATGAGCAGCCCAGAACTGTGCACGAATCATTGAAGTCTTCTTCATTTTCACTAGCTCCATGGCTTTTCCAAGATTTTCGAGACATTCAACCCACTGAAAAGCAAATAGACGGACAGTTTTTCTAATCATTGACATAAAGTTACAAGTCAGTTATAACTTACATACACGTTACAAGAGGTGCATTGTGAATTTTTACATACCCATTTGACAGATTCATCATATATTTCAATGAATTCATCATCCAGTGAAACGTGTTCAATTGAAAACGTAGCCCCTTGAAAGCTTAGCTGTCTTGCTAAATACGTGCCTCGTAATTTTAAGTCCATGGCCACTAGTTCCATTGCCGAAATTCCTCTATGAAACAGATCACGAAATGAAACGTGCTCTCATTATCAAATCAGTACCTACTTTATTTTCTAGAGTGTGTGTGTGTAAGGAACCAAATGAGATTACCTTTTTTCCAATGCTTCAACAAAATCTTTCGTTGTTTTAAACGCAGTTCCAGGTCCCCATAACCCCAATCGTACCATGTATGCCATATTCCGCGGTTCAGATGCACCGGTGGCAGAAGCATACACAATACGAGCTTTTGGCAATCGATCCTGCAAGGAAGACACAGCCTGCCCAGTCTTGGTGGGTTTAGTTCCAGAAGCGGGCCACAAGTTCTTTGCTCGGTGGCATTCGTCGAATACGATCTGGAGAATTAAATGGGGGAACGAAGTTTAGAAGATTAACAGTTAACGCATTTCATACATTACCAGAAGACTATATACATACAATTTAAAAGACCAAGTAGGTATTTGGATGTGTTATAGTAAAATATCTTACCACGCCCTCAAAATCGCTTCCGCACCACTTAACCAACTGATCTAGTCTAGTATTTACACCTTTAGCAGCCTTGGAACTACCGATTAGTGCAGAATAGGTTGCAAACACTACACCGTAGTCCTTTTCGCCAAAATGCAAAGGTCCATACTTTGTTTTGTTCAGTGGGTGAACGGGCATTTTTGAAGCTTTGATATCAGTGAAATCACGCTGTGCATCCACAATTAAATCTCCAGATACTGAAATCCAAATAGCTTTTTTTCTGCCACGGAGATGATTTTCCAGAATAATTCCTGCGATCGTTCGACCTTTTCCTACCCCAGCGCCATCCCCTGTTATGTAGAGAAAAACAAAACTGAAACATGACTCAAGTAATTACGAATTGCCTTGAACTAATCGATTAAATAACTGATGTACCGCACCTATAAGATATCCTGCGCGTATACCTGACGGGAGAAATCGCTCATGTTGCTGACATGCATACACAACCGTTTCTAGCTGAAGTGCTGAAAGGCTGCCAGTATTAGCACGATCCTCTATTTTGCCTGTAAGTCGATAAGTAATATCTGGGGGTTTAACGGTGGCAAGAGATGCCGTCTCCACAACTGGATCGGGATGCGGCTTTCCAATTTTTACTGAATATTAAAAGAGACTTTTTAAAATCACGTTTCAAGAAGATGGAACAAGTAGTATTGCAATGTTACACCAGAATAAAACTCTTATTTTTGTTTACATTTCGAGGGTTTATATTCAGCGTAAGTTTCTGCTTCGCCCATGTGTTCATCATTCGTTTCAACAGGCTCCTCGCTGTGCTCGTCGTCGCCAGGATAATGTTTTCCGTCGGGATAATGCTCATCATCCAAGGGATGCTACCAATAACCAATCAACGTGCAAATTGGCCATTTCTCATTTGTCTAAATATATAATACTTATATATTATAATTATAATGTATGTCTCACCTCATTGTCACTGCTACTATTGTATAGGCCTTCGTCATCCGAATTTCCATCCCATTTAAAGTTCCAAGATGTGGTCTTCCGACGTTTATAGCCAAATCCATTAAATCCGCTGCTTCTTCTTTTCCGCGAACTGGATGGATTTCGCGTACCTCCACCTCCTCTACCATGGCCACGCCCACGAGTGTTCGACGTGGAAGCCCGGTTTCGACCTCTCCCTTGGGAACTTCGGTTTTGACCCCTATCATTGCCACGACCTCGCCCCGGTCCTCCTCCTCCTCGACCTCCAATAACAGCAGAAATGATCTTATCCATCCTCAATTGGCAATCCTGAAGTTACAATCCAAATTAAAGTAAAAACAACCAAGAATTCTAGAACGAAAGTTGAAAATTGAAAGTACACGTAAATAGGTCCTTATTCTAATGCCTGATACTATCAACTATGAACTTTACCGATAATCCACGCAAATAATAATTACTCAATTTTAGGAAACTCTCTCTTGTCTCTAGAAATAAAGTTTTTCGATCTTGCTAAATGCACAAGACAGTGGTCACTTGGTCAGGAAAAACTAACTACGAACTGGTGACTGACTATATTCCGTAATTTCATTCATTACTTTCCAACAAATTACAAATTATTTTCAATTTTGAAGAATCGTAAGAACAAAGCCGTATCATGCATGTCTACAAATGAAATCCTTGACATGAAAAAGGAGAAAACAAGATAAAACAAGAACGAAACAGATACGATCGATTTAGCTCTTTGTCTCCTCGATTGATCAAAGGATAATTCGCGCGTCACGTTTTCTCCTACGACAACACAAACAATCATGGATGGGCAGGCTGAGTGAAGAGCAACTTCGGCACTTACCCAAAATCAACATGTAATTTTGATAATGATGAAATGATATCCGAATGGACAGCAATTTTCAACAAAAAACCACCTTTGTATTACAAGAATTACGTATAAAATAGCACGTATTTAAATATACTAAAACTAAGTATAAATTAGTACGTACGCATTACGTATTGCGTTACTATTACGTATTTTTACACCTGCCGACCTGCCTGCTGCTGATTGGCTAGTGAAAAGAAAAGTCAAAGCACTTTGCAATTCGAGCTGTTTGTTTACGATAATTCAAGCATTCTACAATTTAATTTAATCTTATTGACTATAAATAGACTATAGAAGGTCATTTGGCAGTTCGAAGAATGAACTTGGACAAAAAAAAATTAGCTCTTTCGAATCTGTTTGATTTTGTTTGACGTTCTTTCCTTTTCGTCCTTCGTTTTGGGAAGGAAATGAGCACCATCCATGTTCAGAAAGGAGAAATGTTTGCTGTGCATGCATTGAAATCTAGTTGTTCTCCCCGTACCCGAGCGATGTCTTCAACTAGCCAACTCGGCATCTGAAGTGGGCTTGCGTTTGCGTCTGTTTGTAGGTACGTTCTTTCATATTTTGAACCTTTCACTTCATCGTCTATAATGCACACACTATTTGACGATGGAGCGTTATAGAACGAAAGATAGTAGATGGTACAGAAAATGATTCAAATTCAGACAATTCAGCTAACCTGGATAAATTAATTTGTCAGCCTAAAATCGAACAAGATACATGACATGTACATGACCATGACCTCAGAGAGCCTCAGAGACAATGCATAATGTGCGCAGGCAGTGTATATTACCAAGCGAAAGATGAAAGTGAAACTTTTGTCGACCAAACATGTTGCACAATGCATATGTACTTAATTTCCAATTAGAATTTTAGAGATTGAATTAATATTTTCTTATGTTTCATGTCTCACATTCATCAAAATCGTATGACAATTGATGTAGAGCATGGTGTCGTGTGATTAAAATGATAAACGAGAAATTGTTAATAAGCTGAATTGTAGTTGTGCATCGTATATATGCAGGAGTATTTTTACCTTGCTCGCTTCCGCTTCGCTTTGTGGCAAAAATCCACAGAGAGCTGGATCCAAATTTTCGTCCATTGTGTGAACGTATATAAAAATCGATGATGACTAATCACACTAATCACAGAATAGGTTCGTTTACGTTTTAGCACAAAAATAATATCATTCAAAACTTAGTTAACAACGCAGCTTCACGACACCAACGTCAAATTTATTTAAACTAGGCCAGGGCGAATGAAACGATGATCGTGGCCAAGTATCTTTTATCCAATGTGATAAACAAAAGTTATTCATTTCCTTTGTAATTTGTTATTCTATTTTACATGTATACATTCAAGTGGGAACACAGTAACACTAAATTACTAATACATGCAAACAGGTATTAATTAGGTCCATCTGGTATAGTAGTCTAGTGTGACTAGTGTAGTGTACTGTGCCTTATATATATGAACTTCTTCGTCATTTTCACATACCTTTTGAAGCACAGCAATATACTGTAGCCGCAGCATTTTACATCAAGTATATTTTTTTGTATTTTATGTGGTAGGTACTTACAATTTAAGCATGCTTATATGACTGTATCCTACAAAGTTGGTAAAGTTATTGAGAGATGACAATGCTGAAGGCTGATGACATGTTAAACTTGCTGCTCTTCATTTCAGGAAGTTCCATATTATGTGGAACTCGTGGGAGGAGCAGTAAAACTGAAGCTGAAGGTACAATGACCGTTGAACTTCCAAAGCCGTCTAACGGGGCTAAGAACTAAAAGGTGAGTGTGCTTTATTGTGTGACTTGTGCGAGAAAATTTAATTTCTCCTTGTCATCACAACTTGAAGAATTACCTTTGACCAAAGCTATAAATTTAATCTAAAAATCTAGGGGAAAAGGTGCCTCTACTTTTCCGGCCACTTTCCCTATTTATCTTCCCCTCTGCATTATCTCATCATTGCAGAGAGCCAGAGAGGAGACGAGAGGACTCACACCGCCTCAACCGTCACAATAATTCCCTTACGTACTGAAAAAAGCGAGATCTGTATGTGCTCCTAGAAAAAGAAAGCGAACCATATATATCGCTGCTACGCTCAAATGTGCAAAACTCCCATTTTATCAGATTCTCACTCTGAAAAAATGCTTTCTCTGTGTGTGTTTTTAGGATGAGACTTGAGTCACTTCTGACTTCCATTACATGATTTTTTCTCCCTTTTTAAGCGAATATGCGAACTACGGAGGAAGTTATACGTGGCCAATATCCTGGACAATTCTTGGTGGGAGAGACTGTAAGGATATAACTTTGAGTGCTAAAATGGTCCAGGGAAGTATTATATGGAGCCACAAACCTTATCTGCCTTTGCGTTCTCCTCAAGCAAAATTTTACTTTGGTAGTCACCATCTGAACACTATATAGATGCAATAGTATATAGAATGGAAGGTATGGGTGACTTGGGTGAGTTTCATTTGGGAGAAAACCCAGATATGTCACCATTATATGAGAGTGTAATTTACACAATGTTACATATTAAAAGAATAAGTCCTTCTTGCCCAAACGCAGATAGAAACTCCATTTAAGAATTATTTTTTCATTTAGGAACGCCGCATGGTGAATACTAACCGTTGTTTCTGGAATTTATTAGTTAGACAATATGACAGAACATGTTTGTGAATTTACTTTTTTTCATTCTCTTTGCCAAATAATGCTTGAAAAGATGAAGGCACTAGTCGAGTGAGAGAGCATTCTTTCTCCTTGTCTTTTCATCTCTGCTCTGCACCACGGCGTGAGTCTCTTCAAACAATGGCACAGCGAGGGAAAAGCGCCTTTTATGTGACTTCGTCTGCAAGAAATTAAAATTCAACCACACGTGCTCAGTGTACTTTAGTACAGACACACTAGTTGGCAATTTATTTTTATTTTCCCCATGCAAAAGAGACGAGCAGGGTATGAATGCCAAACCAACTAAAGTCATTATGTATTTCAGTATCTCACTTTCACAGTCACTTCATGCACATGAATACTGCGTTAATTGCTTTAGGACTACACTCTGTCCCCTTTGGCATTCTTTCATTTTAATTGTCTGCGTTAGCAGCAATATCAGCGAGGCCTGAAAGGAATGTAGCAGGGTGTCATATACTTCACTCTTTTTCGCATCCGAAATTAAAATTAAATGCAGAAAAGTTTCGGGTTTGTGCAGAGCTCGGTGGAAAACGAAGTAGGACGAAGAGGAATATATATGCTATTCCTCTGGACACTACAGTGGCGTTGTCACTTTTGCGATTTAACACTTGCTCTAATGAAAGACTTCACAGTTACTAATTATGGAAAAAAATGGAAAGCCTGGGGGGCTTCGCGATTGACATCATTCATTTGTGAGTGAAGTAGCTATCAGCAAGTTACGCATAACGCACTGCTAATTTGTTCGATGGAAAATGGCATGTAAGTAATTCAACTGTGAAAAGTAAATTGTTTTATGCAAATGATGTATGTAATAAATAATAATTTTTTTTATATATTATCCATTCTATGCAGTATTTTTCCTTTCAGTTTAAAAGTCTTATTCCAGGAAATGGAAATTAACAAAAATTGTTATTTTATTATAGGTTAGTAGAAGGACAAACTTCTAACACTCAAACTTACGCGAATGATGTATGTATATATGTATCATAAATTAGTAGCGCTCATATAACTGAGAGCGTATAATAGAATCGATCCTACTTCACACAGCGTATTGAAAGAAAAAGTGCTTATACTATCTAAAAATCTAAAGTATATATTTGCTGATCATTTTGTCGGTGGGAGTAATTGAAGCATCCACACAACGCTAAAGAAAATAAGGTACCAATAAGCATGGCTAATTTGCGCGAGTGGATACACGAAGCACTAAATTTCTTCATATGATTGTATTGTAGATGATAAATTTCTTGAAATTCAAGTAAAAAATTAACCATCCATCAATGGAATCAAATCAATACCGCATGATGAGCGTGTACACTTTTCCATAAGGAAAAGTCTTCGTGTGGTATTGTATCTACGAGAGAAAGAATTGCATTGCAAGAACTACGAAATGTGGTATTCCGGAGTGGCGTGACTGGGATTGCAATTCGCAAAAGAAAAAAAAGTGGATCGGCAAAACGAAGTGTCAAAGCAAGCCATCAAAGAAAGAGGAAAGCATCATTCGTAACAGTAAAAGAATGAAGAACAATGAGAGGAGAGTGACTAGAAGACGAAGTAGTAATAGTGGTGCTCTCATGTTACGATTTTTCTATTTTCCTTTATTCCTCTTCTGCGAAGAGTACGGAACCAAGATGAAAGGTCATCTTGCTTTCACCATATACACCCATAATAGGACAAGCAACTTTTTATCCCGGGTGTAAATACATCGTATTTCACTTCGGCGAGTTGAAGTCAAGTCAGCATTCCACTTTCACCATTTTTACCACATCGCACAACCACAAAAAAGTTTTATGTGACCCGATCACCGCCTATATATGTGCATGTATTGGACACGTCTATAAGGAATACGAAAGAGTCAATGTTTTCACCTTCATGAGTTCTATGAGCTTGAATATAGCAAACAAGCAAAAGTAATGTAACAATGTACAAAACATAGAGAGATTGAATTTATCACGGAATTTACGGAGTTGATCCTAAGGGAATAAAGTATATAAGTTACGGGCTGCAGTGGAAAATCATTGTTGGAACCCAGAAAAAACTACTAAGATGACAGTTTGGAACGAAAGGCAACAGCAAATTTCTCTTCCCGTTCAGTTACCCTGATGGCACTCACTTGGCATAGCGAAAGTAACATATCTTCTCGATAAATGTGGTTAGCTAGCTTCCAATAGCAGCAGGAGATAGAGTATAAGTGGTTGGTGTGGTGGTGGTATACTCGGCTGATGTAATGGCGTAAGTGATAAGATCTGAGTGAAATGCTTTGAAGAGCAAAATAATATTAGTCAACAGGAAATGGAGCATGCCATTGGTCTTCAATTATCATTAGAGCGAGAAATTGACCCCTTTCTTGGTTTTTTGTACCACAGTCGTCTTGTGGATATGCCTTGTTAGAGTCTCCTCAGTCTCCGTTTGGGATTTTGTAATCAGAGTGAATGCTTATTTATGGGATCAGATGGTCATCTACTACTCCCCGGCCTATCAGGACATCACTTCCAGAGTTGGTGTTTTTGCTTAGCGTTTGCTTACATTCGCACATACGAACATATCATCGAAACGAAATACGCACAACTTGTGTGAATGCTGTCGTTTACCAAACACCCAAAACTTACGTTGGTATGCATGTCGTGAGACATGTGAATGCGATTCTAGTTGCGTTACGCTATCTAGGAAACTTGACAGGAAAACAATTAAAACCGACAGAATAAGTGAAGCGTACCATTTTAGTGCCATCGTGGATGAAAGAAGTATACTTTTACATGCATTCACACAAAGTTCTTTCCAATCAAGTAACAAAATCGAAAGTGTTTTATGCGGCAACGTATTAGATTTTATGAAATGCATTTTGTTACAATGTATACTTATTGTTAGGGATTTCATTCATTCATCATTACGCTTCATTCTTTTGCTTTTAGAAGAATATGCATTCAACCTTGAAAACCCAAGCAGCACGAATGTATTTAGAAGACTACACGAGTACCCTTGGCCAGACGTCTCACCTTACAACTCTGCTGGAAAGAATGTTACGGCACATACTGTTTTAGCCATACACCTACATCGCATAAGTTTTTTTTGGGTTCCTCGCCAACATCAAGGTTGAAATTACATAGGCTTTCCACAATATTACAATTAAAGTGGAGAGAGAATATGAACATGAACAGCTTTAGTATTTGACCACCCACCCTTCTGCCTGGATAAATGGTTTTAGAGGAAAGGTTCTGCCCCTAAGTGGATGAAACGCAGCAGGGAGCGGACGAACAAAAGCAATAAAAGCTGAACGTTTGGATGGCCAATTCCTCATTATTTGCATGCATCATTGTACAAAATATATATTAACCGTAGCCCTTTAAACAATCGCTGATATTAACTTTCTTGCTGCTGAAGTTTGCGGCTCGACATCTGGATGTACGATTTTTGAAAATCTAGCCTGGAAATATGAGATCGGATGAAATCTTATTGGGTACTTTGCACATTACAATGTTTTGTACATTAATACACCTACACAATGGCCTTCATGATTGCTCATTCCCAGAAAAATAATAATATCAAGTAACACATCATGTCAGATACACTCATAATCCGCATCAATTAATAAAATAAAGTAAAACCTCCCTCCTAAACCCTAAAGTGGTTTGATGATTTCTACAATCGAAAACATAAAATGAAAACATAAGGATATATGTATTTACGTTATTTGTTAATTCAGGGTGCTGATCTTCGATTCGAAGCACGATGCAGTATATACTGGTCGTTCCGAGCTTTCATTTCAAGATTAATGTGTACTTTACAATGAATGAGCCCTCTCACATGGTGAATGCAATTTTTAAAATCTTCGTTTTTACATGAAGAATGTATAGCGTAGCAGTTTACAGGGCTGTGCCACGCTCAAAACTCTATATAAGGACAAAATCGATTCTAGTAATCAGTTTCAGATGTGATTCATAGATTCCTGGAGCTTGTGATTTTGTGCCTGAAAATACTTTAGTGAAATGTCGGAATTCTGTCATTATCAGAAGAGCTTGTGCCATGCTAGACCAAAAACCAACATTTCCTCACATCATCAAGATCAACTTCCAAATTACATACGAGTCATTGTTACAACAGGTATGCCCATCTACTAGCCTTTGACTCCATAGAATGTAATTTAACTCCTAAAACACTTGTGCTGAGTGTCTGCACTGACTGACTGATGACGTGAAAACCGCATGTTGAACTTTTGTCAGATTCGCATGGACGGAAGCGTGAACTGTGTATCCCAGCGGCCTTAGATCTGGATAGACCAAAGCGACCACGAACAACCTTCCAAAATTGGCAAACGGAGGCAATGGAGAAGGAATTCCGGAGTAGCCCGTTCGTTACAGAGGAAAAGCGGAGGGATCTAGCACGGGCAATAGGTATAACTGAAACCCAGGTATGATTGCATGTTGATACATGTTTATGGTAGATTTTCAATCTTGTTGTCAGACTTTTATAACATCGAAATTCAAAATCCAAGCACGATTAACAGTTCTCATTATTTCGTTGACATTTAAGGTCAAAGTATGGTTCCAAAACCGTCGGACAAAGGACAGGAAGGAAAAGTTCTGAGGGGGCATCTTGAGACTCATAAACATTTTACTGCAAATTGTTAAATGAATGAGCTGATAAATAGTAGCTTAATTAGGTAAAGAGAAATATACGAAAGATGTGTCTTGACGTTTTTGCACTTTTCTTATTTTTCACATTTAATTTTGTAACTATTTTTAAAATGTCAACCGGAAATTATTGCTTCACGTATGTGAATGACGTATGCACAACATGCATAATTACTTTTTTATGATCGGTATACATATATATAATATATTACTACGCGTTAGGTAATTATTGTAACAAGAATATTTAATAAGTTACCCGGAATAAACTTTTTCCTCAAGTACCAATTTAAATACTATTATGCATTGTGGGGTAAACTATACGGTCTTGATTGAGAAATGTTACTCTTACTTTTAATGGCACATAAGAATAATGTTAGAAATGAGAACAGCTCTAGGACGTCGATAGGCTTGTCTGGACCTAAACATAGATTTTATCAGTAAATGAACATGGACTACAACGCCATGGTTTTGCCATAATATCATATTACATGACCCCTAATCTGACCCTCTCGTATGTTGCTTCCGTTGCTTCTCCTACTGGATTTATAAGATTTTGTCGATTCTGATATCTGATAATGCGTATGATGTAAAATTCTCAGGGTCAGTCCGAAGGCAGGCATCTGTGGTCGCAGATTATAGAATCGAAATAATTTTCTTACAATGGACAATGAGAAGGATAAAATAGTAAAGTTGCAACTCGAAGAGAAAGAAGTTTCCCAATCTTACTTTGACAATTACTCTGGAGTGATTGACTTCAATAAACTTGCGGAAGATGAGTCAGATCCTGAGCTTATAAATGTTAGAGATAACCTGAGCGAAGATGGTTAGTTTACGCATTATGCGGTTATGATTTAAGAAAGGATGTTGGCCAGTTGTGCTTCGGAATATTAATCGGTTATTTTTCCACTCGTGTGCTGTTATAGCTCCTTCAAGGGAAGCAATACAAGTTTCGGAAGAGCCCGATGTGGGAATAGAATTCCCACTTTTAACCGAAACGCACCCGCCTGGCGGAATACCTGCTCAGTGTGAAAATGAACTCTGGCTTCCATATATTTGGTATAAGAAACTGCGCTGCTTATTTCTCCTTTCTGGAAACTGGATAATTCAGTCTGGCGTTGTTCGTGGTTATCTTGGACTTTATCACGAACGATTTCTACATATTCTCTCATTTCCGTACACAATTCATCCATTCAGTGATTTCTACTTCGCGTGGGAATTGCTGACTACCCTTGTATTAGCAGTCTCAATGGCCTACGAACCTTTTATGTTGACATTCAATTGCTTGGATTTCGTAAACGAAGTGAATAGGAAAATTAGCCTAACGATAAGCCTGATACTACTGGCGGATGTATGGCTAACTTTCTACGTGGGAAAGCCCGACCCTTCC
>JAQFZW010001772.1:0-22967 GCA_034687055.1 Heteromurus nitidus
ATTTAAAAAAAGGGTGCTTCAAATTTTTAAGTAGCCGCTAGATTGCACGCATTTGCGTGCAACGGGGTAACTAGTACATATATAATATGCATTCTGCGAAATCCCGGAACAATGCTTCATGAACTTGTGTAAACACATTTTTTATCTCGAATCGTCTTCCTCTTGTCGTTTCCCCCTCAGTAACTGTAATTGAGCAAGCGAGCGAGAGAGAAGGAAGGACTCGTAAGGTCAAAGTTATGCAAGAAACGCATGCAGGCAACAATGTACATTCACATTCACACATTTTCAGAGATAAAATGCTGAGAGACAATGGGAATGCACGCATTTCCACTCTTGGGAAAAATTTTTGTTCATGCACCTCTACAATTCAAGGGCAGGGATATATGAGGAATTCGTGGTTATGACCAAATTCTATCTTTCTTATGCAATTGTTTCAACCAAATCTTCTTCTGATGATGATGGGTCAAAACTCAATGGCAAAAAATGTGGAAACTGTATTGTTCATTTCATGTGTAGTATTTTCTTCCTATATATCCTTTGTAATTATAAGAATCGAATATGGCACCCATAATAAGAAAAAAAACATTTTACTTGTGACGTGACTCGAGGAGAAATAAGCGAAAGAGAGTTTTTGAACCTTCATCAAAACTCAGTCTTGAATCCTCAATCCCATAAAATCATATCCTTGAGAGAGGATGCAAAATAGTGTGAGCTAAGAGTTGGAGTTTTAGCCCAAATGTCCTTTCAAAACACTATTCAATTTCCGTGGTGCGGTAAACACCTTCCGGCAACTTTAAAAAACAAAAATTACTTCAAAATCTGCATGCATTCAAGCTGGGAGGCAAGGTAAAGTGAAGAAGTGAATATAAGATGCACATCGATCGGGTGAAAAAAATAATCTTATATTTTCCTCAATCATGATGATGATTTGTCATAATCTTTTTGTGCCTGATGGATGGGTAAAACTTCCCAGGTTTTAAACTCCAAGAAGATCATCTTCATTCTTTTTGGGATTTTTTAAAACAATTTTTGCAAGTGTGGCACGTAACTTATAAGGCCTCTGGCCTTTTCTCTTGTCAGGAGCAAGTGAATGTGTTGTTTTTTTCTCTCTCTTTCCATCATGTTCTCCTCTTCGTCGAACAAGATCATTTCAAAGTCAGATAGAGCACCGCACCAAACCAAAAAAGCCATCATGATGATTTTTTTGAATGGGAAAATGAGGAAGAGAGGCAGAAAATCGCGTAGTACTTCTCTTTTTTAGCATATTATTACATCCCGGGCTCATCATCATCCTCATCATTTTGGTGTGCATGCAAACAGAGGAAACCTACGTATTAGACACATTACGTGACCAGAGAGTTTCTTGAACCCATTTTTATGCTCATATATGTGTACAATGTTGGCGCAGGGATAATATATGTTATGTGATGTGTGTGCTTGTGCTTATTATTATGCATAAACTGGAAAAAAGTTGGTTACAGTCATTTCAACTGGTGTACGCGCAGAGAAACGTAACGTAACTCACATCTAGGATTTACTTTATGGGAAGATGAGGAGAGAAAAAGTTTATTCAGTTCAGAAGAGGAGGACGACGGTGATGATGATGATACGATCATCATGTTGATAATGATACTGAAAAAACTTATGTGAGATGGTTACGCAGCAAAGGTTTTTAAAGTATAGTGCAGGCACACTACCACTCAACACTTTATTCCATCCGTCATTCATTCACATTTACATCGTCACTTACTTAACTAAAACGGAGTCATCCATCGTGTTTTTTTCGAGTTTGGCTTAGGCTCATTGAAAAATATTATACGTGTTATGCCCACCATGCATATTTATACCAGAGAGGAGTTTGCTGCCTTTTGTCACATGGATAATATTGGAGATTGGAGCTATGGTGTTGTAGTATAGACATGAACTCATTGGCTTCTGGGATGACACAGGACGTGGATAGCTACATGAAGACTTATTAAAATAGAACGCTCTGAGAGGAAAATGAAGGCAGAAACGGTCGCAGTATAATAATGCATAATGCATCATCTATAGTTTGAGAGTTGACGACGGTGGAGTTTGACTCAAATGGGAAAAATAGACAAGTGCTTCCTTTCCTTCGCTTGCTTATGTAATGCAGAGTGAGGAGGAGAGGAGAGAACACCGTGTGAGTGCCTGGCCTGAGCTTTTTGAGGACAAAAAGAAGACGAGAGCAAAAAAAGTAGGAATATATATGATTCTCCAAAGTGAAACGAACTTGTGATGAAGCTTTTGGTTCAACTCAAAAAAAGCTCATAGTCTCTCGTCATATTTAAATGCGATCTCCTACCATCGCACGAACTAAACGGAGTCGACGAGTCAGTCAGTTCCTCTTGCTCCAACTCCAATGTTCATGTCGCATCACTTTCGTTATATGCGACGTAAAATACACACACTCGCTCCATCCTCATCCTCGTCTCAGGCAAATGAATGAATATTATTTGCTTATCTGCAGTCGAGACTCCAAAATCCACTTGCCATACAGTATTATTTTTGAGACACGAAATTTTCAAGGAAGTGTGTCCTAAGTCCTGAGTGGGAAAGAAGGGGAATTAAGTGTGTTACATAAAAGCAGAAAATATAGGAGGCTATATAAGCTATAAGATATGGTACCACTTGGATTCATTGGGTTTGCAAATGAATGCAGAATAATATTAGTGAAGCTCATATTTAGCGACAATGCATACCAATTGGATGACCCCTGGGCCTGGGCATGATGTGATCCTATTTCATTTTGCTGAACTGACGAAAGCCAGAGTGAGCTTGAGTCACTTAAATACTTACCTTCATTCCTTTTAGCTAAAAGTACTTAGGGAAATGATAATCGAAGTTAAATGTAAATCACCACAAACTGCTTTAAGATCTGATTCTATGCAAATTCTTAATTTATTGTCATTATTTGGCTTTGCTCAAAGAAACAGCGAAGCAGTATGGGGCGGATTGTTATAATCAAGGCGGAGGATAATTTTTTGTTACGATTTGTCATCGACGGCAGTCGGCAAACATACATACTTTGGCCTGTGGCCTGGGGTCAATCTGCAGGAAACAAAAAGTGGCAAGTGGAAGTTGCTTGCTGTCTTGATAAACAAATTCATATTAATTTTTTGTCGGAATCGGAAGATTAGAAGAAAAAGGAACAGTACACTGATGAGAGGATAACTGTAATTGGATGTGACATATAGTGCGTATGCCGCTGTGCACACTCACTCAATTTGTAGAGAGAGAGAGAGAGGTTTGCGTAATCAATGTTATTCGAGAGAGAAGCTGTTACTGTTATGGACATAGAAAGGACAAAGGATGATATATAATTTTTCCCCTGTGTAGGCAATTAAATTAGGACTTGGTAGTAATGAAGAGCGCACGACAATAAGGAGGATGAAAACAGAAACACCTCTTTTGTTACTCAACCTTTGAAATATGCTCATATTATTATATTGTCCATTTAGATTAGATTCTTTGGCGTTAACACCTTGTGTGCTTCAGCTTCACCTGCAACCTGCCTACGAGGAGCAGCAGGAAGCCAAATTTCTATTCAAATTAGCTCCTCCGCTCAACCGTATTAAATGACTTGTATGACAATTCCGCTGAAACGTAATTGGGAATTATTATATCGACTATGAATCTCTCTGGCTCAGGTTAAGATTGGATTGGAAGTTGAGTTAAGGACGACGACATTTTTTGTGTAATTCTAAAAAATTGCCTTGTTTTCTTCTGCTGTCTTTCTTCATCTGCTCTACATAATAATGCTCTCCTGTCGGAATCTTCCTCCTGGATTTATGTGTCTTCACGGTTGATTGTCAATTCTTGGAAGGAAAAGAAGATTGTTGAGTTTTGTGCTGTTTCAAGTAAACATCTCTTCTCATCCCTTAACCCATTTCCTTCGGGAGCAATAAAAGTATAAGCGGCACAACAAAATAGTCTGTAATCCATCTCCATTTGGGAAGACACTGAGTGACAAAAAAGTCGTATTTCGTGAGTTCCTTTTTTGTGGGAATGATATGTGGTCTTTTTCTTGGTTGTCCTTATTTAACTCTTGAAATAATACGAGCAAGTAGATTCCTTAAAAAATAGTGTGTATCTACCTAGTTTTGCTTAGCTAATCCTAAGTTACATGATACCAGCTCAGATCAGAGATTCGGTGACGGATCTCCCTGTATGCTTCTCTCTCCGGCAAATGTTGAGATTTGAGATGATAGGCCAAAATTATAATGCATATCTCCTCTCTCCAAGTCCAAGTTCTGTAGCTCGGCAAAAGTGCAAAAGACTTTGGTCAGTGACTGACGTGACTTAACTTTTTTTCAGCTTGGCATTTCTTCCAAAAGCGAGAAGTTTTTGCTATGCACGAGTTTCGTGTGGGCGATGCGGTTGTGTCATGTAACATTTTTTGATGGAAATCCTTCTGGCAAGGTGGATGATATGATGATGTAGATACATGGCGTTTAAGCGCTCATATTGCGACATTTTAACGCAGTCAATGATACACACAACATGGCAATTATGCATTCGTGTGAGCACACACGGACACCGTCCAACGTGCTCACTTTAGGCAGAATAATGAATACCTGATTTGTAAATATTCAGATTTGCTCAGCGACTCTAACTCTAACACTCTCACAAGCCCGTCGGCACAATTTTGATGTGTGGAATGGAGATGGGGACTAGAGGTATTGAAGGCGAGAAAGACAAAAGGGAGAGAAGAGGGATATAAAATACTAAAATCTCAGAATCTCCTTTTCATGTGTTCAGCTCAGCTCAAACACATCAAACCAAACAAAACTCACTGGAATTTGTAGAAGAATACAATAGATAACTCGGAGGCAGTAATAATTAGTTGAGTACACGAAGTAAACTAAAACCTCACCTTCATCCTCATCAAGTTCGTTAGGCTTTCTGCTGAATGATGAACCACCTCCTCCACCAAACCAAACCAGTCAACCTGTCATGTGGATGTGGATACATGTCTTCTCGCATCCCTTCTAATGTGGCATTTTCCTCTACATTTTTTATCATTCTTTGTGCATGATGCATTACATTGTCGCAATCTCATTGACTAATTGTGAGCAAAATAGCATTTTAGCCTGAGTATAATAAGCTCCTTTGATGGAAGAAGGGGAAATTTGCATTCATCTAAATGCTAATTGGTCATTTAATATTGTGCGAAGGTTAAGCATTCCCGTTACATCAGTTTTCATTTGTGCTGCTAAAACGCTCCGAGACAACAACATGACAATGGGAATACAACAATCAGTTTTTCCACACGTTACCTTCGTTCCTCCAAATTCCATTGTTTAACTTTTGTTGAACTCTCTGAGCTTCTCTGGACTGGAAAGGAGCCTACTTTGTTGCATATGCTTTTCAATCTATCGTCTTTTGGATGTCATCTCGATACACAAAGCACCTTTTACAACTTGTATGCTACCAAGTGCATACTATCTGGAAGAAGAGCAAAGGTTAAAGTCCATCTGGTTTACTAACTTTTAACTGCATGTGGCCATAATGAGTTTGTTCTTCATGCATATCCCAATGAATTCGCAGTTACAAAAAATCGCAATCTTTGTCTTTTATCTTTTCTTTTCGCTGAATCAATAGTCTGCTTTGTGAAAATGGCGAATATGTATTTACGTAGGGATCGGATGCATGCTTTGACTGATGAGACGACATGCAAACACAACATTTTTACTCATTTTTTCCAGCGTGCTATCACGTGCTAAACTGTATCTGTTTGAGAGAGATAAACAGTTTTATATATACGTTTTCTCATATTTTAGATTAGAGATATATATTTTTTTGGTATGTAGGTTGTTTGACCTCAGCAGTTTTGTGTGTGCGCCATATATTATCTCATTGTTAAATAAAATGTATCAGGTTTATGTACAAAATGCCATTTCATCATCCATCCATCCTCTATTTACCTCATCATGACTCATGAATCACTGTTATTCTCATACAACAGGTATGCATACATTTCTCTGTGACAAATTACAGAAATCGTTGAATTTTGGTTATTATTATAAATATGAAATATTGAATATGACAAATAGTACATTTTTTCTACAAGTTGTGTTGGTGCGTGTAGATAAATGAAGAGTACTTTTGTATTTGTATTTTTTGCAATTTTGCTCGCCCTTTATTTTCATGTGCTTCGTGTCAGTAGGTCACTCCTACTCACAAAAAAGGCTCTTTATATATCCACATTCAGTCTTGCTGTGTGTAACCTTTAACGCCTAATCATCTCCAATTACGTTCTTGTCAAGGGACATAAAAATGTGCAGCGTTGCAGCGTATCTATCGTCAATGAATTGGTTGGTGGTGTGGTATTTGTGTATGACCAGACCAGACCGTGTACTATCCTAATTCCAACTCATGTAACCTTTCCAATGATTTTACTTTATCATCATAAAATTATTCAATAATTCCTGGCATAAACACAAACAAAAAAGGTGTATGATCGCGACAGGCATTAACTTTGGCAGATTTGTTTTCTGTCATTTGGATGTGCAGTGACAGTTTCAATGCAATAAATTATCCTCTCTACAACGAAACGAACGAAGGTATATGATAATAATAATAAAAATGCAACAAATAAAAATGGCCAAACCAATAAACAGTCTGCGCTGCCGGAGAGTATGACTATGACCATGGCTGGGGAAATGATGTTGGTTGGAGTGGTGCAGTGAGCACGCAACGACAACGACACAACAACCTATCTCATCCTCATCAACGCCGCATATAAGCATTAGCATATAAAGGGGATTTATATTTCGCTGGTGGCATTACTTTACTCGCTATTTCTGTAACAGTCGTTATTTTCTTGCGCAAGCAAGGTCACACCGTGTAAATGGGAAAACAAAGCGTGTTCTTAAGATGTGACGATGATGGCTCATGCCACAGCTCAGTGGAACAAGGGATGGAAGCCTTTCAAATGAGAAGGGTTTCTTCTCTCTCGTCATTTCATTACCTATTCGCGTATAACGACATAAATGTAAATGTAAAATATGCGACATGGCTACAACACCAACTACCAACCCAATGGGAAGGAAACTTCATGCTGTAAGAAGAGAACGAAAAGGAAACCTCAGTAATAGTGTGATGTGGACATATCGGTATATGTTCGGGTAAATGTGTACATATTGTGCATTCTTATCAAACTTTTCTGCTTACTTGCGTGTTAACCAAAATTTGCACTTTGTTCACAAGCAAAAAGTTTCAAATTGATCTACTCTCGCTATGAGCTGCAGTAGTGTGTATGTGTCAAGTTCTCTAAAGACATCTGAGACCCATGGTCATCCTCATCCTCGAGATTGGTAGCAAGCAGCAGCATTCCGTAGGAAAAGCGAGAAAAAAAGAAGACAAAGGAAGAAAAGTAATTGGGCTTCGCGCAACTGGCGCGTCGAGTTCCTCCAAAAAGTCCCATAATCCCACGATGACAATGAAACAGGCAGCCAAAAAGCCGAGCGAAAGGTTACTCACTCCGACCCGGTGATAGAAAGACATATAATATACAACATATAGCCAACCACCACAACCATTTGTACATTTTGCGCCAATTTGCTAAGCCTAGGAAATAAAGTGAACTTGACAGAAAAAACCCAGAGTTTATATAAGACCTTTCTGTACTCTAATATGCTTTCGCCTATTGCCCGAAATTACGCTACAATTTTTTATTCCAAGAAAGTGTTACCATTATTCAAGATGCTCTTTTCGCCATTAGTATTTTTTATGCTGGCTCACTTTAATAATAATACGGGATTGAGATGGGAACGTGTGTGTGTATTTGTGTGAGCAAAAGGAAACCCGACTCAAAAAAATATGTACACCGTGTGGTAGTCGACGGTGGTGGTATCGGTATCATATGCGTGCATATAAAAGGCTAAAAGAAGATGGAAAAGTGCAGTGCAGATGTTGTAGGTTCTTGGGGAATAAAATGCGGCAGAGTCGGAGAGTTCCGAAAGCGAACCCGTTCCGTCTTCCATCCATATTTTTTCTCTCCGTGTGTGTATACTCCGCGACCGAATTAAAACACGATTTTACGACGGAGCTAGAGTAGAAAGAAACAGCAGCAGCAGCAGCAGCATGTTGAGTTTGAGTTGAGTAATACCTTGACTTGCTTTTCCTTTTCCCCATTTCCCACATCCAACATCTCTCTGAAAAAAATAAGGGGATATGATATTTTGTACATGCAGTGGTTTGGTTTGCTTTTTTTATTGCAGCAACCAAGTATACCTGTGTCTATGAACATGAAGTGAGACTCATAGTCCTCCTTTTCCCGTCGTCTCGTTATCATCAAAAGAACATTGTGTGCGACTCACTCTCTCCTCCTGTTCGTTGACATTCAACTGCATTATGCTTATGCCATATGCATAGACGAAAAGTACTATAAAAGTACTACAGAATTGTAGTAGCTCCCTCAATCCCAAACAAAAGGCTCTTCTTTTTTATGCACACGACACCAGCGAGTGTTATGGATTACGCGAGAGTAATGGAACACTTACGAGTCAATCACAAAAGAGGCTTTTTTTATTGTGACAAGGACTCCTTTCCTTTCCTGGAAATGCCAATGCACCCAAAATAGGTTCCTCCCTCGAAAAACTCAGGCTATTTTTCTCTCTCTCTCGTTCCAATCAGGTCATTCATGTAGAATGCATAATAAAAAGTGATATGTCGCGTATTCTCTATTAATGATTTATTATGTGTGGCTGTGGCCATGCTACCGGTGGTCGGTAAACCGAGAGCGATAGTGACATACATATACATGAATGCATGAGTGGGTATATGCAAAAAAAATTGTCTTTGTGAATCGAAATCGAGTGAAAATGGTATTCCACATGATAAATCATTTCGGAAGCTAAAAAGTCGCAGTAAGGTGATTATTTTAGAACAAGGAATATTTTTGTATTTATTTTTATTATCATATATAAGCATATGTAATAATAATAATGTTTTATGAATACATAGGATTCTTTTTACGTACTGTAAAATGTTATTTTGTATATATTATGCATAGTTTATGTATTCAATATAATTGTCATAATATATAAGAGATGAGACGTTCAAGAAAAATCTTTGTTTTTTTGCTGTTAAATTCCTGGATTTTTTTCTTAGAAAAACAAGTTAAGGAAAACACACACAATATATGCATCATCATCATCATCCCCTTCTTCCTTTGCTGCACTTTTCACTATTTTCTTCTTGGTAAAAAAATTTTCGTTTTTATTTTTATTTTTTTGTAAATGTTGAGTAGTGCCGAATTTTAGATCAAAGGAAAACAGATTTGTTTTGTATGTAAAAGTTTTACTTTCACTAAAGTCTTACTCCGCCACGGTAGAAACTATAAAACTCGAAGAGAAAGTGAGAGTGAAAAGAAGGATGCGATATGAGAACTCAACAGCAAAAAACAAGTACATTTTCTCACGCGCAAAAAATACTTACGAGTTAAAAAAAGTCTTGACGCATAATAAAACACTCTTATATAAACGGAGAAACTAGTATTTTTTTCTTTTTTTTGCGGGGATGAGCTAGCAAACAACAAAATATATATCGTAAAAATGTGTACATATTTTTTTGTATTGTTTCACAACTCTTGGATAACGATATTTATATTTATATATGATAAAACGTAAAACTCTCTATAAAAACATTCTTTTTTATATGGTCAAATATATATGTTTAAAAAACGATTCTCTCTGTGTATATCGCGGTAAATATATATATATATATGTTGTTTTTGTGGCAAATAGGCATGCATTTATATTGTAATAAAAATTGATTTCTCGGTCTCTAGCAATATATATAATATATATATAATACATATACGTTTAAATATATGTATAGGATCTGTTCGTCTACGCAGTAATAATGACAGAATAGATGATTTCACAACAGCAATAATAACTTATGCATATGAAAAAATGCATATACAAAGGTATATTTATATGTTTATAAACTTATATAAAAAACTCTTAAATACTTTGATTTTTACTTCCGTATTGAAATGTATATTAAATATTACTTTATATAGTTAATAAAAAATTGTGTACCGTGCTCAAAAGGTTTCAGTTTAAAACATTAAATTGCTCACTTTTGTGACAACAACAAAAAACGAGAAACTAGGTTCTTTAACCCTTTTTCTGTGCAAAAATGCATTGCTGCAATATATTATTTAGCGTTATTATCCAGGTAAAAAAATTAGGTAACAAACTACACATAAGGACGACAAGGAAATATTATTTTTTGAGAACCAATTTCCAGAGTGTTTCGTATATCGTCTACAAACGTAATTAGGTGATTTTTTTCTTTATCTCTCGCATACATGTTAATAGCATAGCACACTTTTGTTTTTGCATATGTATGTTTCTCCACTTGATTTTTCCCCAACAATCATGGCTGGTGACTTAAACAATTTTTTAAGTAGACACGTAACAAGGGTATAAACATTTTTTAAAGTTCTGCCATGAATGTATGTATGTATATGTATGCTTAGGTATTTTTTCACAATCAAAATAACTAATCATCTATATCTACACTGATTAAAATCGATAAAATTCTCCCTAAAATTTATTAATAATTATTACTTTTTTCTTGATAAAGCATTGTTATATCAACATTAGTTTAAGTTCCTGTTTTGTGGGGGTTTTTCACGTAACGTCTACTATATATAACACATATATATCGTCTGCGTGTAAACGGAAAGGAGATGAGAAACTGGCAAACGAATATAGAGAAAATATTTATTTTTTGTTGTTGTTGAAAATAAAAATTGTTTAAATTTTTTGTGATGTTTTATTTTTGGCCAACACTGATTCAAGTTCAAATAGTTTCAATTTTCTCTGGATTATGATGAATGCATTTTTTTCTCCCTTCTTTTTCTCCTTAGTATAGTGTACATTTAAGTCTATAATGTCATTATTATCTTCTGTTTTTAGACTTTTTTACCGAGTATTTTTCGTGTTTCTTATATCCCGTAAGTTAAATGCTTTTTCTTTGTTAAAAAACTAGTCCTTCAATTCATTCTTCTATCACGTTTCCATTTGAAATTACGTATTTTATGTGTGAATGCTGGCCCTGTTGCCTTTTTAAAAAAGGGGTTTTTTCACTAGTTTAAAAAATTGTAAGTTTTATATACGCACCTTGTTCTTCCAAAAAGAACTCCAATTTCGTCCATACTGATTCAAATCCAGAGAGATTTTTTTTTGTGATGATGGAATATTTACTATTAAAAACGCATTCCTGCAATTTGGCCGTAAATGTCATCATTTCCTTAAAAACGAAGCGAAAGAGAAAGTGAAAACTTTTTTAATGCTTTCTACAAAAATGAAGAGAAAAAGGTACAGGTGTGAACCCAAACAAACTTTATGACCCAATGAAAATTAAAAAACGATTTTTTTCGTTTAAAACTCTATTAGGTAAGGTTAGTTGCAATTAGTTTCGGTATGTGTGTTTGTTTGTATGAAAGGTCGAAAGCACAATCAGTTAAAATTGATTCTAGTTTTTTATAATAATATATTATATTACTTTTATATATGCACACATTAATACGTACTCATTGTTCTCTTCATCCTCTGCCACTTTTCTATCTGACTAAATATGTGATGAATACAGTTTTTTCTATAAATATTCCAGCAAGGATTTTAATCATATAACAAAATTGGTATATTATTTTTTTATACTTTTTTTCTCCTCTCATCTTCCTTAATAAAATGTAATAATAATATATATCGGTTCCTTGTTTTAAATATATAATATATATTTATTTATATATGTGTATTTTTCTATATATTTTATAAGTGCGATTCTCGCCTACAAAACTATATAATATAATATATGGATTTTTTGTAATATACTATATGGATTATTAAAATGCTTTAAACAATAATAATACTCATGAATGAGGGTGGTTGCACCGCGCTAGAATCACTGGTAATGAAATTATATAACGTTCTCTCGTTTTTTTCCTATACACGATTAATCTGGCTCACAATCTACAACAAAAAAATGATTTCTGATGGATTGATCGAAAAACTAGAATAAAAATTCGTCGTCTATTAATATGGATAGGATATTTTTTTACATAAATAGGTAGTGTGTATATGTATGTGGGTATTATGCATTTTCCATTTCTAGAGATTGGTATAACATTTTTTACATGATAGATTTAAGTATGTAATGGTAGCATAAATATATACATTTTTCATGGTGTATGATGTACCTAATAAACCAGATACTATTCGTTGGTTTGATCATGATAAATTATGAAGGGAATAAAACAATATTGCTCCAAGTTTTCCAACATGACCTCACTGTCCTTTTCCAGAGCAATATAATTAAGGAACCACTCAGTTTTTTAGGTATAAAAAGCCTGGATTCTGGATTTTTGTAGGAATTTGTAGAGAAGAGAGGAAGAGCAATAAAAATATCTTATTTCATCCAAAATAGAAAAAGAGGATGTTGAGAAGATAGAGGTCAAAGAGTGACACACACACAAAGTCTCAGGAAGTCATGTGAGTATACAAAAGTCTTTAACCAACAAAATGGACATTTATTTTTGAGTTGATTCCTCAAATATGAAACATATTGTAACAGCAAACAACAGTTCAAACATTGACTGAATGGAGATTAACGTCATGTACGTAGCTACACTACTTTAGATCCTAGATCATTATGCGCGTGGGAGTGGGAGTGATTCCCTCTGATTGTGATTACCTCTGTCAAAAAAGAACTATATGGTACTACTTTTAAGGTCTTTTCAAGTTTAACTTCATATTTTACGTATGTATGTGTATACAGATTGTTGTGATGAAACTCGTGCACATTTCAATGAGAATGCCTATAATTTGTGTGTTGTTGAAAAGGTGTTGATAAAAAGCGGTGAAAATTCTGATATTTTTTATAGATATTCCTTGTCATTATGGTGAGTTTTTTTATATTAAGAAGCATACCTTATTACGTTTTTATATAAAGATATATATTTTTGTTTGTTTTTCTTATTTTTTCTCAATATTCTCATCTCTTCGTCATTTTTTAAAAGTTCAAGTCTCGTTTTGGCTCTTGTCATATTTACCTCTTTCACTTCACACGCTCAATTTTATTATGTCATACAAACACACACATTCCATTCTTCACTTCCACTAAACTTGTAAGTCCTTTCCTTCTGCTGCAAACCAATTTCCAAGCATTTCCTAATTTTTTTTCTTACTTTTTTGTTACCCTTTCTCCCCGAAAAAAACTCATTCCCACTTATTGGCAATTCATAGAATTTTTTCTCATCTACTAAAAATGTTTTTATTTTCCTCTTTTTGTAATATCAATATAAGTCATCATGATCATTATTACCCCTGTGTAGACTTTTAGACTTTTTAAGTAAAATTTTTGAAACATTTTTGTCACTACTCAAGTTTTCCTCGGCTTTTGTTTATTTTTTTCTCGATATTACAATTCATTGTTAAAAAGAGTGAAAAAATAAAATCGCATCTATGAAATGTAGGGAATAAAAAATCTAATTCTTGTAAAAAAATTTCTCTCGTCAATATCTTTTTGCTTCATCTTAGGTATTTATATACTTAGCCTGTATTTATTATGAAAGAATAGAATTATTATGATTTTTAACTGTTTTTTTTCTCTTTTTCCCTGGAATAAGAAACATTCTGTTGTGGAGCTTCCAATAAATAAACATTTATGTTCTTCCTCGCACATAAACATACATCATCATGAAAAAATTGTGATTCCTTTCTCCTCTAAAAATTTCTCGATCATTCTCGACGAAACGACTAAGATTATTAAGTTGGAAAAATTCAGCTCATCATTCATAGTTGTTATTTTTCATGTGTAAAAATCTTTTTTCCTAAAGCTACCAATATAAATGTGTTTTGATGATGCTACAACACACAATCTGAATCTTGTCAACTGTGCGCACATATATGCATACATGTTTTATATATCTTCAGGATGAGAGATGAACATCTACTTTGCATAATATTGTTTTTATTGTAAGTAGGAATAAGTTTGATCATTTTTAGTAGTCTAGAATGGATTAGAAGAAGTGTGGACTTGTTCGGTGAATAATATATATTTTTGTGTATGTGTGGATTGTTTTTGGATCTCCTTTTTTCGTGTGTAAAAACGCAAAAGGATTTCCATTAACCTAATTCAATGAGCAAAGAGAAGGATAAAAATCACTGCAGAAGTGAGTGCTCTGCTTATATTTTTTGGTATATTCTCCTTTAGCCAAAAAAGATATCTTTATCTTCTTCGTATCATTGACACTATAGAATGGAGATGGAGAGTTCACAAAAAAGAATTTCTCGTCTTATAATCAGTCAAACTCATAAGCATATTATCGCACGCACACACACAAACATGGTCATATAATGCCACACACATTGGAGATAGATATTTCGAGTGACATCGCGAGTATCAACATCACACACTTGATAAAGCTAAAAAGCTAAATGTAATGATGATGATAATGTTGTTGGTGACCATGTCCCAACTGTTTATGTCCTTTTTTCCCAACTCTTATGTGCAAAATGTCAACGCGCGAAGTAGCATTGACACGGTGACTGGGTAGAAATATTCGTCTGACATTCATATCAAAAAATCCCTTTCATTCATATTATCCACATGTTTTCACATCTCACTCGCACACACAAAATAAATCAATCCAGTCGGGAGACTTTCTTTAAAAATTCTTGATGAGGTAACCTTATTTAAAATGATCTCAGGAATAAAATACTGCTGCTGTTTCCCAATAAATATCGGAGGAGCAGAGGTGAAAAGCGTACAAAAATTGGAGCGCCACGAGACCATAAAAATTGTGATGATTTTTTTGTCTCGGAACAAGACATAAAAAACCTCTCACACTAATAGAATTTTTTCCTTCAGTTAAAAAATAAAAGTAGCGTTTTTTCTTGGAAGAATATACCTCAGACAATATGTTTAAGTAATGTGTGGAAAAATTTGATTTTTTTGGCTGGCTGTAGAAAATATGAGAACTTGTTCGTCTTGGAAAATATACATACGTACGTCGCATTCTCAATTTTTGCATTGACTTCGGAAGGAATTTTGCTTCGTTTTTTTTGTAATACGATGAGATATAGCTTTCCACTTTGAAAAAACAATCAATAAATGGCTGGAAATCAGCTTGTTTGTTTTATGCATTCGCATTATTAAATAAAAAATATCATTTTCAATTATGTTAATTGATCAGTCCTCATATATGTCCTCTGATCATGCAAAAAAGTAATATATATTTTGTCAATTTTTTGATCTCTCATTCCTTCTCGCTCATTCCCATTTGCACTCAACTCACTAACATGTTCTAATATGTATCATCTTTTCCTTTACATATTATTCAGAGTAATTATTGCATTGAGATGAATAAAAGTGGTCTACCGTTAGTTGACATTGAACCGCTCCTTCTCTCCTCATCGCATCCATGACATGAAAACCATGTTTGGACGATATTATATTATGTTATCTCTCTCTCCTGTTGCGGTTTTCACTTTTTCTTTCCATATATGTTTTTTGTTTGAATAAATTATGTCCTATAAATCGATCAGCTCATGCATACCATGCATCATCAAGTTATTTTATGCAAAAAGTGCAATGAAGTTCTCTCGTCTCCACACTCGACACTACCAACTTTTGTAGCCTACATCGTCGTGAGAGGATGCAAAACTGTAATTAGTTTCTCTCTCTCTAACCTGATTACTAATCTGGTTCTTGCCCTTGCAAAGTAGTCTACATACAAGAGGGTGTGCATTGTTATAAAGGTAGTACGCTACATTGTATTATAGTTCATTTCCATTCCTAAAAAAGTGAATTTGGTTTAGTATATATATTTTTTAGCATATGTAAACTCACTATCTCGCCACAATCACATCTACACCAGAGGAAAACATTTCGGTTAAACAGCGAATATAGCTAAAATTCTAAAGTCAGCTTCAATTTTACAAAATACCATTTTTGCATTTTTATTTTTAGTCGAGATGCGAACGCTAAATAATTTGTCGTTCCTCACATCATATCTCTCGTCTTCGTCATTTTGTAACGTTTTTTTAGTATAACGCGTGTGTGGTCAAAGGAAATCTGTTTTTTGTGTATTGTTTTTGCAATGTTGGCTCCTGTTCCTCCCTCCAGAAAAAAATCTTCTCTCCTTTACTTATGCGCTACATACTTACATTACAACAATTAGCAACAATTTTTTTCTCAATTGTAAGGAAATATATAATATATAGAGATAATGTTGTGTATGTTATATATGCGAATATAAATAGGATTTTTTTCTGAAAAGTTGTGAAAAACTACAAAAATGTAGACAACAATCTGAAGTAATCAAAAAACCTCGCAATATATAGTTTACCCCTAACTATTTTAAGTTTAAATAAGGAAAGAAAAAAAATTATCCCTCCTCACCAAAATTTTGTTAGGACCGTCATTCATCAAAAATTCAGTTTAAAGTTACATAATTTTTTCCTTATTTATACCCTTTCCTTATTCAGTTCTCCCTACTATTTTTATAATTTCCTTCAATGCAAAGTACTAAAGTTGCAGTAAATTGTCATCTCTCAATTGAATCTTCTCATATTCTCCATCTCTCAATCCAGCTACATCATAATATTTGCCAAAAAAACACAAAACAAATTCGTTGATGAGGTATCTGCTATATGCCTCGTAAAATATCGAGATTTTTTTTGTGTGTATGTATATACTCATAGGAAAAAACAGTATTTTATCTATTTACTATATCTGTATTTGGATAATCAAGTCATGTAGAGATATACGTAGAATGTTTGTATATTTATAAATTCTAGTATAAGTCCATGAAAAATGAGCCTGAGCCATATGAAACTCGTGTTTACATTGTTCTTTTCGTGATATATATCCCGGGATTTTGATACATATTTTTTACTGGTATTTTAGTGAAAAAATCATTAAAGGTTCACTCACAAACTTCTAGTATTTTTTTGCTTCATAAGAAAATCGCATCTGAACTGTATAAAAAAATTCTCTTGCTTCTGCTGTTGGAAAAAGGTCATTATCTTCGTTTAAAAAATATCAGTGCCATAAAATACACACCTTCACATTATTAGTTTAAGTATTTAGTTTAGTAGTACTTTTTAATATACGCATAATAATTTCGGTGACTTTTCCTTTTATTTTGTCAATAGAAATATCTGAGAAGAATCCGGAAGCTTATTTTTATAATGCCTTTTTTCATGCTCGTCAAGAAACAAATTAGAAATTTGAGAAGAAACTTAAGAGTTCGCACATTCCAGCTAAAAGTTTATGTTTTTTAGTCCTAGATATTGTATGAATAAAAAAGCTGGATGTAAAATTGTTTTCTAATGTAGATTTATTTATGTAAAATTTAAACTAGCCATTATAGTATTGTATTGTGTATTTTAGCGAAAAGGAGTCAAGGAACCCGCTGAACAGTACATTACTGATCCTGATTAAATGCATAGATAAGTTTGCTCAAGTATCAATTTGCAGTAAATAATTTATGCAGCAGATGCAGAGAATATTATTATACCCACAAGTAGTTCTAGCTATTATGATTCATTCCCTATCTCTGCTCCTGCGCGTCGTCATCAATCCCACCGTCAACGCTACCACCAGCATAAAACTAAACAGAAGCATGTTATGTTTTTTTCCTCACATAACTTTGCCTTGTTTTTTGCATCCGTGAAGTGATGTAGACGTGTCCATATTATATGCGTAGAGACGCTTTTTATGCAACTACTACCACAACAGATTATTCAAAATGACATCAATTGGCTTATGATTCCGATACATCTCCTTAAGTCTTGCTCAGATCCACAATAATAAATACGTATATAGACAAAATGCTGTAGCCTAAAAATATTTATTATGCTAAACTATCTTTTCAGCTTTTAATGTATGTATGTCCATTCAAACTCCAGCATTTTTAAGCAGATTTAATTTACGAATATGTACGTACCTATTTATATACGCGTCATCTCTGCTTTCCTACTACACACTCAGACTCAGACTTGACAGAAAAGGTTGTAAAAAAATTGATGCAAAGCCATAAGACTCTTGGTTTTCCTTTCAACGATTGCCATAATTCGAGCCTTAATCCGAAGTCCAGGGATTTGATTTTTCCTCGTCAATATTAACTTCATCAAATAAAACTCTGAACAACGATGGTCGTTTCTCTCAATTTTTTGAGGTTAGAGGTAATTATATGAAAAAAATGCATAATGAAATATAATAACACCTATTTACCTACGAGCTAAAACCACGGAACAGTTTTTATATGTATATATTTATATGTAATATGTGAATAAAAACTGAAATGATGTGAATCACACGTATTTATATATGAGATGAGAAATAAAGCATCATGAGGTAAAAATCATAAGAGTCACCGTGATAAATAAATAATAACAATGAAACAATAAATAAAAAAACAAATCTCTACAAGATCAAGTTGCACTCGTGTCTGTTGCCAAAAAAATGAAAAATATACGTTCTTATTCCGAAGTCACAGGTAAATATATATATAAGAGTCAGTTCTTTGTAGTTTTTAGCAATAATATTACTATTTCTCGAGGACTTTTCCTAAATTTTTTTCTTCTTCTTCGCTCTCATCATCAGCAGGTTCAAAAAAATAATCATTATCATCATGAATTATACACAAATACAAAAATTCCATCTTGTTCGTTTTAAAACTAAATTTATACTCGCTTTTTTTCTTAAAAAACTAAGTAAGTTAAATAATATATGACCATTCCTTGTGAAGTAAATTATTATATATACCCCTCTCCTTCTGCTCATATTCTGAAATAATAATATATATAATATATATATAATAATATACTCATATGATAACGCATATAAACGATCTCTGTTCGCATGTGTCTCAAATAATTAGTATATATAATAATAAATGATATAACTGGTTCTCTACGCTTTGTTTTCTCGGGTAGCAAAAAAATGTGATATATATATAGTATAGTAATCAAAGTTGAATAGTAGGAGGAGAGTTGTATATCGTAAAAAGAAAACTGTAAAGAAAGTTTAGTGCAAGAGAAAGAGGAAAAACTGTTTACAAGCTTTCGTCTTGCCAAAGAGCGGTGCCTGGAGCAGTTTCCAAAGTTGGTGATTCACCGAGACCCTCGTCGCGATCGAAACTTCCCCAGAGTGAGCTGGTGACGCTGACGGAGTTGTTGGTTCCAGTGGCTGCAAATAAGTCGCTGAGCTTTGTCTGGGAGCCACCAATACTATTGGGACCACTGCCACCGAACAAGTAGGAGTCTTCAGAGCGAGAAGAAGACATCAGTGCTTCTTGACCGGTGGTGTCAAGGAACGTGAATCCCAAGTCAGTGAGTTGACTGTACACATTTCCAGCGGTGACAGTAGCAGCGGTCTGTCCATGGTTGGAGGTGACTACGTTCATTCCACCGGAGGTGATTACATTCCCTTGGAACCCATTCAGAGAGTTCAGGGAGGAGAGACTGCCTCCACCACTGGTGGTACTTCCGACAGATCCTTGATTCACTACACACATTCCATTTTGTGCCATTGCGGAGACACTGTTCAAACTGCTGGAGAGTGAGTTGATAGCACCCAATCCAATTCCGAGTCCTTCCAGCCCACCAAGTCCACTCAAGCCAGACAGTCCGTTCTTGTACAAGCTGGCCAAGAGCTCAGCAGAATTTGTCAGATCGTCTGCACCGAGATTTTGAGACTGATTATCCATTGGCAAGCTGCCAGTCCTGATAGCAATGTGAGCTTCGATTTCACGCTTTGCCATTTGCACATTGTCAGGTAGACCGGTGACCTCGAATACTGGATCCTTGTCGCGAGACGGGGTCACAATATATGTGTGCGTTTGTTGTTGAATGCGCTTAATTGTGGCACCCTTAGGACCAACCACGAGCCCGACAACACGGTATGGAACTCTCACCTGAATAGTGATCTGCCCGGGTACTGGGGCTGGAGCACAGGGTCCTCCATTTGCTGAGCCACCCTTTCTTGAGGCGCGGATCTGAGAGAAGTGTTCCGCTGCACTTAAAATCTCACGTTTTGCAGCATTCACATCCTCCTTCCGGCCTGTCACAACGAACACCGGTTCCTCACCCCGAACTGGAGTCTTGATGTATGTGTTCGTCTTGGCTCTTAATGCCTTGATCTTGCATCCTATAAAAACCATCAAAAGAAAAACATTAGTCAATTAGCATATCTTACTCAATGCACTTGATCAATTATCCATTATATTACTAAAATAGGTCAATGTGAACAATGAGCAACTTTTATCCCCTATTCCCTTGTATGACTAACACTTTATGTTTGAATGAGTATTGAAATACGATCACTTGGCATAATATGAAACATAATGCACAACCTACATTCCAGCTTATATGAACAAGGCAATGATGAACTCCCTCAGGTTCATGCGCATACATAAACAAAACACCATTTTTTCTCCATTTTTCTGAAGCCATATTTCCATTCACATTCCATTCTACGAGCAACTATAGTACTCCCACTCCCACATCACACTATCATCATGGAACCGGAGCCAGAGACCTGAGAGGGGAAATGAAAACGCTTATGAACGGATAAACTCGTACGATGTACATCACCAAAACAAACGTGGAATGAAGTGAAGTTTCGCCGCAAGATTTCGAGCGTACATGTACACGAACAAATTTGCCGTATGTTGTGTGTTTAGCACCACACGAATTATAGATGAGCATTTGAGTCATAAATTTTTACGTTGTAAGACTCCTCTTCTCTTACAATCAAAACTTTAACCATGAGAATGAGAAGCATGAACCAAGTATTACATTACCACATCCGCAAGATCATCATCATCGTCATCAACAAAAAGTCGTCGTGTACGGATGGACGTTCCATGCCCATATTGCTCTATAGCTCTAGCTGCATAAATAAAAAATTTAAGGTGCACTCCTCCTATCGTGTACACTTAGCAGCGTTTAGCGTGTGATGTGAGACAAGAACACATATGCCACGAAAACGTGTAACTATTTTTTATCCGATCTTGAGCGTAGGTAGTAGACAACTTCCATTTCCATTTTCCGTCCGTCAACGATATCTATTCAGTATTCAGAGCGAGAGTAAACCTAAACGATATATGACCGTTTTGAGGCTTTCGCATACCTTTCCCCTTGATTTTATGTCGGCTCCATATAATCCATCCATGCAAACGTTTTTTATACTCCAAAAGTAATAGGGAATAGAGGAGAAATTGAAGAATAGATTAAAAACGTACAGCCATGCAACAGCAACAATGTCAGACAAAGTTTATGTTCTCGTGGCCGTGGCCACCCTCCTTCTCATTTTCCTATTTATACTTCAAACATTCCTTTCAACATCCGTTAACAAAACCTCACATCTGGACCTTAGTCTCCTGGTTCTACACCCATTTTCCTTTCTCAATCATTGCGAGCTGACAGAAAATTGATGTGACCGATTTCGGCTTGTCTTGAAATCGACACAATTCATCAGGATTTACAATTACAGCTGCATATGGAATCTGAGGAGTAAAAAATGTCATCGATATTCCTTTTGGTGTTGCATGTAACAAACGAAAGGAAAAGGGATAAGATGAATGTTACATGGCATACTTTTTTTTGCTCCGACTGCAGTTGCATGCATGCACACGCTGAGTCAAGAATGCTATATTATAATGTAGTCAGCCTGAAGCCAGTTCAGAGTAGTAATATTCATAATATATAGCAACATAACAGCCCATCTCAAAAGTATACTGCCGTCAAGATCACAATTTATGTTTGTAATATAAATACCTCAGTCAGAAAAGTATACAAGAAGATGTAGCTGGGAACAATAGGAATCTCTTTATGTCATCATTATAATCCCAAACAGTGCATCTCATTTTTGAGGTGAACAATTGGGCGGATAAGAAATAAGAAGACGATGACTCGTGTAACCTTTACTTCACCATCTAAAAACTATCACCAGCCAAAGTTGCGTTGGCTTGGCTGGGCCTGGTCATTTCTTCTACACAGAGAGTGCTGTCTCTGTCTCTCTCGTCATCATCAGAAGAGAGCGATATATATGTAAAAGGTGTCTGGTTGCATAATGAGACTAAGGTTGTTGAGAAAAAAAACGAATAAGAATGAGTTTATAGATGAAGAAGTCATACGCTCAGAGTGAGAAAGGAACAACGACAGCAACGAAAGAAACGTAAATGATATCCATGGAATACCGTACTAGAAGTAAATGATGACGATAGTCATAGTTCTGAGATTTAGAGATACGCCAGGCCAGCCAAACCAACAACAAAGGAAAATGCAATTGTTTTCTGTTCTGACTCGAGATGGTATTACACTTTTATGCAAGTATACTGTCCCCGGTCCCCGCATCAATGTAAATTAAAATCAAACGCATATGCATAATGGAGCAAACGCACTGAGACTGAAGACTGACTGAAGTGGAATTGGGATAGAAATTGAACTAAAAATGAAGGAGACGATCTTTGCGTCATGCTGCTATGCTTATGCTTTAGTATACATCTTCCTACGCTGGATGAATGAGAAGATGTTTGTGACTGTCGCTTATAGCCGTAAGAAAAAAGAAGATGAGAAAAATAAAAGTTCAAGGTGGCTTCTTTGACTTGCTCATTTTAGGATTGTTGATTTGCTGCTCCGTTTACATGTTCATTTGCGTTACATGCAATGTGCAAGACATATCATTATATGCCTACAAAATCCACTTTACACCAACCAACAATCATACGGACGGCGAATGACGAACAGAAAAAAATGCTATAGTCTAATCTAATGTGGCAGCTTGAGAATGGGCAATGGGCACCTTCACGAATTTACATGAATCCATATATAAATATATCGTTATGCATTGCATTGCTATAAGCTATTAATGCCCATCTCCATCGCCCATCTTATTGGAGCTATCAATATTCA
>JAQFZW010001773.1:0-22967 GCA_034687055.1 Heteromurus nitidus
AAAAAAATGTACATACTTGGATTTATTTTGTCGAAACTACGTCAAAATAAATTATAGCACGTGAAGTACTTGGCAGACAGCATCGCTTCATTTTTTGACGTTGTCCTCGTCATTTACACGCGAATACGAGAGAGAGGAGAGGCAGGTCTGCACAGGATGTGGGTATCAAGGTACAAAAACTGATAGCTCCTATCTCTCACATCGAAGCGATACATTTGCTGAAGAGTTAGTTTTCTCATTATCCCATCTAATCGGGCAATTATCCTTTCACAAAAAAATAATATTATCCATTTCCCCTCTCTCTCCGTTCAGTACAATATGCAAATATAGAGTAGAAATAAGTAAGTGTGATATCTTTCGAGAGAGAAAAAAATATTGGAGGAAGTGCTTAATGCTTCATTAAGTATGTATGTATTTCAAGCTTTTCCACTTTTTTGAGAAAATGTAATTGTAGATGCACACTTACATTTAATTACACACATTACACACATAATGTACTTACTAGAAGACTAGCTACTCGAGAAACCAAAGTGAAATTTTTTTTTAATTTCAGGTTATATGCCAAAACTCTTCATCCTCACTTATTATTGCCATTTGGGAATTTGTAGAGAGGCAAACAAAAGTGTTGCGTTTTCAGTGTTTAGCTGCAAAAAAAAGTGTCTAGCAAACAAAAAATGTTGAGAAAAAGTCTTGAGAAAATATATGCATAAGTAAATGTTCTTATTTTTCCCAAAAGAAAATGTAGAAAGATGACAGGAGAGATTGGCATGTGTGATGTAAACGTAAAAAACGAATCTCTGGCTGCGAGTGCAGCAGCATGCAAAATCAGAATAAATAAAATTGAATTTCCACCTGAGCCCATGATGCATTATGTGCCAACGGAAAAGTTAGCGAAGGTTTAAGGTTTTCCCAAAAGAGTAACCGTCACCTCGTCTTGTCACTCCAGCATTGCAGTAAACGTCTTCAGTTCCATACGCGAAACAATGCATTTTAATAAAATATTCGGTTAAAGTTGCATGTAAACTGCTTCCACTTTACCTGAGTCCATGTGACTCACGCGTTTTCAGTTCTAAATGGAATATGACTTGATGATGATGATGATGATCATATGTCGTGCTGGTGCTTAGCATTATACGCACCAGTTCATTTTCCCCATGCAGACATGAAATGAAAAAGAAGATATCCCCCTGGAGGCAACATCCTCATCATCATGAGCATAGGCAACTCATACTTGATACTTTCGAAGAGTTTTACTCTCCTCCTCCTCCTCCAGCTTTACATTTCCCTTTGTTCCTCTCTCTCTGTGATTGTGATAATGTTAAAGGGAGGCGGATGCATAAGGTTGCATGTGTGTCGTCTCAACTGCAAATACCTACTTACGATTTGCCTTTTATTTTATGTCTGTGTGCACACACAGACTCTCTAAACGCTCAACATGTAAACCGAGAATACACCAGTCCAGACCAGACATGGAATTTGTTAGTCATGTCCCCGTCCAAGACTCCAAGAAACTAACGAAAGGAAAAACTCGCTCATCTTCACGTTCACAGAAGATGCTGATGATGAGTTACAAAGAAAAATATACTTACGCACGGAGCGTACACGGAGAGATGAGAGATGAAGCTCACATTCATAAACCGAACCAAAAAAAGAACCTTGTTTAGTAAAAAAAAAGTTTGTGTGGAGTGGAGATATGCATGTGTGTACAATATCCTGTGTGTATGTACCTACTTATTAATACTCTTCTTCTCTCTGACATTCTCAACTGCTGACTGAATGACGACGATAACGTCAATTCCAGACGCAAAAGTCAAGGGCTGACGGTGTGAGGATAATTTCAGCGAACACACACCACGCATATACATATTCTCTCTTACGGAATCATTATCGTCATCTGAACAAAAAAAAAGAGAGTGATACAAAAATGTTATAGTGGAGAGTGCAGACACGGTTCTATTACACAAGAGGGGAACTCTCTTCCTCACACGAACTGCATCCAGAGATATCCCCACACAACATACAAAAGAAGAAGAAGAATTTTTTTCCTTCATTTTCCTTGAGAAGGTATATCTTCTTGTTCATAATAGGATGTTGGAGGTGATGCCGAATCGTAGTCGTCCTTGCACACATATTTCCCCTATCTTTACGCATCTCGTCTCCGCTCCACGTTTTGCTGGAGAGCGAGAGATAAAGATGTACGTTAACACATGGAGAATTGAAGAGAACAAGACAACTCCTTGTAGCCCACTGCACAATGCACACACCGTTCCACGAGGAATTCTCCAAGAAGTTCTCCTTCTTACAATTTCATCATCATCGTCATCAGCTTGATGCTCATGTGATTCTCAAGATGGAAGAGTGAGTTCACAGCACTGCAACACAAGGCAATGCATGCTACCTCGCCCTCTTACACGTTTCTCTCGGAGGAAAAAAAATATTTTTTTGGAATGCAAATTTTTGTAGAATGTTGTGGACGAGAAGAAGAAACAAGGTTTGGGCCGAGTCATCAAATCATTTTAATTTAAGTGTATGCAGAGTCACATACTCCAAGTGATGGTGATTAAAGAACTTGAAACCAATCGAAACCTACAACGGATTATCATTTTATTTCTGTATCACATTCGACCTAGTTAAGAGCAAAGATACTTCATAAGTTTTTGGTTCCAGCAAGGATGATTCATCGGAAGAACAAATATTATGTAGATTAAAAATGATAATTATTTATCTGTAGTCAGCCTAAAATCCATCTAGAAATTATTCCTTTTAGGGAGCGCGTAAAAAAAAGATGTATGCGCACTAATAAAAGACGCCCATTTTCGACGTTAGTCTAACGACATCAGCAGATCGTTTTAAAAAAAATACAAGGCATCATTGACCTTTAAATTCCTCCTCTACTTGCATACATTCTCTGGTCAGACGTATGCATAGGAAAATTCCAGGAATTAGACAACATGTCTGACGATGAGAGTGTAGCACACAGACACTAAAGCACATTCATACACTTGATAACGTGAACTTCATATCTGATATCTGACTCGGTCCTTTTTGTCCTATTTTTTCCAAAAAAAATTCCAATCGTCTTTAAGACTGCTTTCATTTTTTATTACCAACTAAAGTGAAATAGTTCGTATTTAAAAAAAGGCAAAAAAAACTTCTTTCAATCTATCTTATCTCGGCGGTTCGAACTGAAAATATCTGTTTAAAACTGGAATGGTTTCTACAAGTTTTTGGCATGCAACATTAAATGTAAAATTGCGTTTCAAGAGTAAGAAGAAGAAAAAAGTGTATGTTCTGGAATTGGGAGCTTAAGATCTTTCCATCCAACGAAACGAGTAGAAAAATCAGATTGAAGTTGAAAGTTGGAAAGTGGAGAATCACAAAGGGAAATGCAAGCATTTACATTCCATCGTCGGAGGTGGATGTGGATCGCTTCGCTTCGTTTACACAAACATTGCATAGCTACATAGATGCCTTTACCTCTCTCCCCATATAATTCCCGTGAACATACAACAAAAATTCTCATGGAGAGAGGCTGCCTAAAGGTTTCGCTGTAGAGAAATGAAGAGGAGGCCGTGAAGGTGGAGAGAAATCTTGTACAAGTTTCCTATAGGCATTTACTTAAAAGCTGAGACTGGATCCTAGGAAATTTTGTAGAGAGAGGTAGAAGTATATACACCAACACCATCATTTTCATGGCGACTAAACTCATTCCCTTTTTTGGAAGTAAGAACTTGAATAAGAGATTTTTGTAGGTGTTTGTCTCTATTCTTTCTTGCTACGAACTTTTCCGCATCTCTTTTCTTTTCCTCCAGCAAAAGTAAGTGTGGTTCGCTCGTTTTTTTTCTGCAGGAAACTTTGGGAAATGAGAAAATATTCGGGATGACGATAACTATTAAGAAAAGTTTTCTCTTTTTTGGGAAACGTAACTACGTTTCCATTTTATTTTCTCTCTCGAAAGTGCGGACGAGATACAGAATGTTTAAGGGGAGGGAGGTAGATTCTACACTTCCTCAAAGAAGGGGAGGAAAATGAGGAATAAAAGTTGGGATCGAGATCGAGAGAGAAAATCCATTCTTTTTCCTCTTCCTTCCTTCCGACAGCTTGGGAAAAGGAGGAAAAAACATGCAGCAAACAAGACTAAAAGAGACGGCATTCGAGAATCTCTGAATTTGAGAGAGCGAAACAAATACAAACAACGTTTCGAAAGGTACTAGAGCTATTTTTGAATTGTAGTTTTACGCAATCGATTGTTTAGCAAAAAGGAACAATGCAACAGAAAATATATAATATTATATTATATCTGTTCATGTAATCACTTTTCTAGATGCGCACATATACTTTGAGTGACATGACATATTTATACGTACAATCGAGATAGAATTAAAACTATATCGAGCATCATTATTGGGCGACTTTTGCATGTTATTTTTTTTTGTTTTTTGCACAAGACAGATTATATGAGTCGCTTGCTGTTACATATTTATTTATTGTTATATAAAATTACACGTTGGTGAGGTAGACAACGTCTCGACTAGAAAATAATAAAAGACGTTTGACTGGCTAGAAAGCCAAGCCACCTGAGCAAGAAGTCGACGTCGAACCTCTCTCTCTCTAAATATCAATTGTAAATACTTCCCCTCTCTTTGCTTCCTTCCGCTCGAGAAGAAGGAATAAGTAGTTTAAAGTTGACTGCAGAGAGATATCGTCACACACACTCCCTCCACTCGTCATACGACGCTATAATATATTACACGGATCATAATGATTGTAACATAAGTTTTGCATGTTCATGTTTGCACTTTGAAGGAGACTACCTGGGAAGACTGACATGCGAAAAACCAACAATTACAAGCATCCTCTCTCTCAGAATGCGAGAACGTGTGTGATATCCGCTCTAGATGATTTCTAATACGATTACACACCATTTTGTTTTGTTGTACACATTCAACATTTTTTTAGATCCCTCTCCCAAGGAATATTGAATATATATAAATATACGGAAAAACACATGTCGAAGCTATTATAGCACATTATTGGATTACGTCTAAAAATTTTCATTTTTTGCAAAACTTTTTTCTCGAAAAGATAATAATGTGTGTGACATGTGTTTGTAGGAGAGAGAAGCTTTTTAAAAATGTACCTCTGACAACAACTCGTTAATTTTTCAACACAAAATATGTATGTATTGAGCTCAAAAAGTGTATAGTTGTCGCAGCTTCTTCCTCGTTTTCCTCTCGAAGAAGTTTTGCTTCTAGTTTAGCTTGTTTTCTTTGAAGTGGAGGAGTGTGGACTAGCTTTCTCATCGTTAGCGTCGAAATATTCTAAATGGCACATATGAAGTATGTGTGTTGCATGTGTGTATGCACCAAAGTTCTTACGATATCACACATAATTTTTTTGTCTCAAAAAAGGTTTTCATAATTGAAGATTTTGCTCGATTCACATCCTGAGAAGAAGGAGTGCGAGAGAGAGACAAAGGCAGGTTGTCAGTGATTATCTTGAGAGATGCGGAGAACAATGATATGACGATTATGAGAACGATGTTGAATTGTTGAAGTAGATGGCTCTTTTTCTTCTTCTCTACTCGCTGTATACTTCATTTTGCCATGTGTGTTTGGGAGTTGAGTGAATGAATTTGCTTCTGGCGAGAAGGGAAATGATATAATGTGCATAACATGTGTGTTGTGATGTAACGGAGATAGAGTTGAAATGTGAGAGATGTTTGCTGCGTATATGTATGCTTGCTGCAAAAGATGTGAAAGTTTCTATTCTCTTTCGTATTTTGAGAGTTGCCAAAAAGACGCGAACAAACTTTTGCAGCGAGCAGAGAGAAGCAAACAAATATAGTGAAATCGTCTTTTCCAACGAAAAGTGCAACGTACAGAAATTCAAGTGGAGCAGAATGTGAAACTCCCCCCCCCCCCAAGAAGGATTGAGTAACTACTACCTGTTGTATTTTGTATATAGTCTGAAAATTGCATCATTATTAATGACTACCTGTGCATGAAAATGCGTAGATCATCATTATTAAAAATCTTTCAAATTTAATCGACTTTCAATTGGATTCAATCAGAATGGATGGTGAAGAATATGAACAAAGACTGTGTATGAAAAGTGTATGAAACTCTGTCAGAATTTCTCATAAATAATCACGGTGCATTTGTGTTCTTGTCCTACAATTGACGTAATCTTGTTTTTCAGTTTTAACCTTCCAATTAGAATGTGTTTAGCATAAACTTTATTGAACGACCTGACGCAGTCCGAAGTCACTGGTTTTGTGGGATAATGTGTGCAAACAAAATTGTTTGTCGTAAGCATAAGCTTTTTGCTCTCTTTAAAAATGCAAATCTCTCATTTAAATGAATTATCGTCAGAATGCAAAAAACGCATATATGTCTAGGGTTATGGTTATCGAAAGCAGTAGACAGAGTGGCTTTATTAATATTTCCTCTGCATCTGCCTGCCTGCATGTTGTGCGGGCTCTTCGGTCTTGGCCACACGACGTTTACTATTTAGCTTGAACTGCTTGCAACTCACATTAAACTGCCGACTAAAGGAATTAAATGTGTGGTGGTGGTGTGATCACTTGTTCCTTATGACGTTTTACGGAGAAATGTAAGTCGTGAATAAAAACAAAGAGAGGCACACAAATCATATATCTTTTTATGGCTCCGTCTGGGTAAGTCAAGATGAGTAAGCGTTTGGACTCCTGTCACTTCCTTGCTCTTTGCTTTGCTTTAAAAATAATCTCCAGCGATACTTATCCTAACTATAGTCTATAGGCAATGCTCTATATAATGCCCACACACCTTCCACCGCATCAGCTAGAAATGAACGCGTGTGTTTTTTATGCAAAGTAGCCCAGTCACAGATTTCGGGTGACATGTGACATTCTCCGGATAAGGATTAAAGCCCTAATTACCCTGATTACTATTTGTAGATGTGTGCGCGTGTATCATCATCATACATTCTGCTCCAGTTCTTTCCCCTTTATAATTTATTTTTCACTTATATCTTAATGCTATTCATATAATCATCATGTGAGAGGTCAAAGATATATTCCCAATAATTTACCTGCTTTTTTATTATCCACAACTGGCGTGAGTATATTCCAGTCTCCTTTTTTGTGTGTAGCAACTTTTATTTTTATTAAACAACACAATAATGGAATAAAGAAACACTTAATTCTTCTTTTTTCACTTTTTTCAACTTGAATTATTTTTTTATTGGTTCAATTTTTCCTCAAAAGTGTCGGAGAACACGAGCAAGCGACCACGTCAACTTTCATATGTGACTTTTTTCAGCGTATAGAGTCGATGTGTATGCAAAGTGCATAGAGTATAAAGTGATATAATAAGTTTTTTTATTTCAGAGATCCATCAGAGCATGTTAGCTTTAGCAAAAGTAACGTTATCGCGCAGAGAGTCTACGTGAGTTTGTTTGAGAGAAAAACGCTTGTCTTTGTGTCCTAGATGCTTTGACTTGCATGTAACACTCTTAGCTAACTATCCAGATCTGAGGTTATGGTCACTCACGTCACAAAAACTCTAATTTTTTCAATGGAATATTTTCTCTCTCTTTTCGTCGTCTAGATCGTTCCTCGCATCCAAGCCACTCACTTGAAGATAAGGTTTAGTGCACAGTGTAGTAATGGAGACGGAGATAAACAGACAATGAGAGCATGTACATAGTTTAGCTAGCGAACTTTTGACAAGAAATCAATGTTGATGAGTGTCTTCCATATCAACATGCTTCTATGTGTAATGTAATGTAAAAATGTAACCTCTGCTCTATCTATCTATCTATTATTCAAAGATAGAATCGACTTTAGATGAAGCACATTAAACTCCACAAAAATTCTCTTTAAATAATTTTTTCCCCTTCAAGTTAACTCAATTAATTAGATTTATTTCCACAGAAAATAAACGCTTTAAAATTTCACTTTAATGATGTCCAAGAAAATTTTCATAGAGTTCTTGTCGTCGCATGAGAAACAAAGCACATTGTGTTTTTTCCATGAATTTTTTTAGCTTGCTTCTTAGGATATGTGTGTACGTGTGCGCACACTAAAAGACTTTTATGTGGAAAAAAGTAAGGAATAAAATTCCATGTATTGACACTTGGTTCGAAGTATACACGAAATATATTCTTCTATAATTCACCAAAAGAATGTGGGCTGACGGTCACGCTATCCTTCTTCTGAAAAAAAGGATGTCAATGTGAGAAACGACATAGGTCTCAATCTTGTCCACTCACTCAAGTTCACTCAAAATATCCCAAATTTCCCAATCAGAACACACACAAGTAGATACACAGAGACACAACTGACCACAAATGCACAATAATTATTTTACACCAAAATTTCTCCGATCAAAATTAAGCGTTTTTTTGCGCTCGTTTCAAGTAAACTGTCGTTTGAAATGTTGATGTTTTTAGCAAAATGCGTGTATGTCTTACTGAGCTGAGAGCTATTTGAAAGTTAGAAGCAGAGCGAAGTGAAAAAAAGTGACGAAGAAAATGTGAGTTTTTGCGTTGCGCCCAATTTTTCGTTGTATCTCTCTGGCGTTGGCAGAGAAGACTGGTAAGGTAGCTTCACTTGACTAGTCTATATAATATTGAGGTTTCTCTCAGCGGCAGTGAGCATTGCATATTGCATTGCATGCATGCCTCTCTCTCTCTCAAACTCATAAGCTTTGTCTCTCTCAGCTTCTACACACATTTCCCCCATTCACGCTCTCCTCTCCTTTTATTGTTCTCCCAAAACTTGCCTTACTTTACTTTACTGAAAGTATGAAAAACTGGCTTGCTTGCATCACACACTTTATTCGTCGAGTTTGTGTGTGTGTGTGTTTGCCACTACCACATGAAATGGTTGGTAGTCTGTCTGTATGCGTCGTCGTCTTTGCAAGAGTCAGTATATTCAGTTCACTGCGAAAGGGAAGCAAGTCTTTTGAGTTTGATGATGATGATGAAGTGTGATGCCTTTTTATTCCTTGGGCATATGGGGCTTTTGCTAAGTTGCATGCAGTGCAGCGTTTGGGAACTCGATGTAGAGCAGAGTGGAGCGAGGAGAGAGAGAGAGAGAGACGCTATATGAGTAAACTAAAGTTTATGGTGGGGATATAAGGACGACGGGATCGACGAGCTTTTAGTGCTCACACAACGCCAACCAAACAGGAGAAACTCAGAGAATATATATATATATTTGTATGTACAAGCATTATAGAGTTTCGTTTGCATGCATGTGTGGCTTGTGTGTCCAAAAAACGCACTGCAATGCACTCTCGCATCGAACTTGTACGCGAGAGATCCCACTTGCTTGGTTCGAGTTGGAAAAGGGGGAAAATGTGCTTTACAAGAATAGGCTCTTGCAAAGTCTCGAATCGTATATATGAGAGGAGTTGAGTTGATGGTGCACACACGGAAAGCTGAGAAAACGGCCTAAGCTAAAAACATTTTCTCTCTCGATATTTTCTCTGATATGATGATCCACCTTTAGCATTGTGTTGCTTGCTTTCAGACGCATTTACTTCAGAATGCTTCAACGTACATTTTCTTCCACGCATGCAACACTTTTTTTGAAGGGGAGCAAAGGGCTTCTTCCACCAGCCACAAAAAATAAAACTTTCAAAGCTGGGGAATGGGATGCAATATTTTGCAAGGGAGAGAGAAAAGTGCTCGATGTCGAGGTAGTTAGATAAATGGTTAACTCAAACGAGCTCTCCGTATTCCAACTCAACATCGACAGAGTCAGTCAGCCCTTTCGCATCTCATCTTAAAGCTTGTGTGCTGCTCTGCTGTTGTTCCTCTCTACCCTTTTTCAGAAATGGGAGACGAGACTAGAGGCATACGGCAACTAGAAGCCAGCCCAAGCCAACCAACTTGCTTTTAAGATAAAAAAAATATGCAGAGATGGAAAAAAGAGTTTGTGCGTTTTCTGCTGCTGCTGCTGCAGTTGAAAATGGTTATAGGAGCAGCACACACACAAACACACATGGAGCTACAGCAATATGGACGGTTGATATACACCTTTTATCATGTCAGATGAGAGGAAGAATGAAGCGAAGCGAAGCCAAAACCAAAAAGAGAGAGAGAGAGACTCACTCAGGACACGGCGAACAAAGTAAAAACTATGCGGCGTATACAGAAGAGTAGTACACAAAATCTAACGCACACACACACACACCAAAATCATTATTTCTCAACTCCCCTTCTCTCTGGCCTGGCCGTAAGTATTTTTTTTCCTAGGATTCCTCACAAAAACGGTTACTCTTGCTGCTGTTGAGGAGAGGAGACGACGAGCACACACACATTATGAAAAGCAGCTATAGTCGAGTACAACAGGCACAAGGTTGAAAACGTATCCAGACTCAACTCCATAATATCCAGTCGGAAATGTGGAAGGCAAAGCCGTAGTAGCCAAAAAAAATAAAATGTGTAGATTCGTGATTAAAGGGGAGAAAAGTGTGTGGTGGTGGGTACGTATCCAGAGCAGAGGACGCTAAGTGAGGCATATGGTGTAAGCGGATTTCAGCTGCAGAGAATACAGTTTAGACGCTATGAACAAAACACGGCAACAAAGGAAAGGGGCAAAAAATAATGTAAAGTTTCTCCATTTCCAAACCTGCATCGGGATAATACACGCAATCATATATATGGAATGTCTCCTCGTTGTTGAAAAATGCTACTAAATATGTGAGGAGGCAGCTAGTGGTGGTGTGGTGGTAAAAACATGTATCTTATTGCAATATACATTATGCACCACATATTGCAAGCATAATACAGGGAGAATTAGTAAATGAGGAGCAGGAGCTCCCTCTGCTTCAGCAGCTAGCCACTAAACTACCCAAGCCAAACTTTTAACTTTGTCTAACAAATGCTCACATTGCGCATTCAAATATCGGATAATATATTTGGAATATGCAACAATGTCTAGTTGCGTCATCGCAGTTTAGAACGTATTCACTAATATTTTAATGCTCTTTTATTCAGAATGAGTAACTCATGAACTCGCATACAAATACTAAATATATAGTCGAAGCAGTCCAGTCGTCACAGACACAGAGATAGAAATGGATAAAAAAATTTGCAAAAAGAGGGGAATCGCAAAGCTGCCACTTCTTACTTTTATTCCACTTTGTAAATTTGAACTTTGTTCGAACATATTGAATGGCAGGTGCGATATGAAATGATATATACAGAAGTTGTTATACATAAGACATGATATATTCATTCATTCATCGTTTTACGATGAGAAGAGACGAGAGAGAGCATTATTTCAGATGCACACCGGTGTCCCTCTGCATCAACTCCGCCCGACAAGACATGCCATGTGTGTAGACGTATCATGAATTTTAGAGACTTGTGGAGGAAGCAATTAATAATTCATTTATAATTCAGATTCGCTATTATCCTTCCCTTCCTTCCGATACAGACTATGTGCAGGAGTATATACGAAAAGGCATATGGAGAGAGGAAGCGCGACCTTCTCAAACATTGCATTGCAATATATAACGGAGCTCCGTTGTGAACAAAAAACACGCTACTGTCTGGACTGGAGTGTTTGGAGGAAAGCAAGCCGAATTGAAACTTGCATTTTGATAAGGATTTTTTGTGGAGTAGAAAGAAGAAGGATAGTAGCGAGAGAGTAATAGCCTGCAAACTCTATTAAATATGCAGGATAGTTTGTGCACGCTATAAACTTCGCCTTGGTGCGGTGTGAGTGAACTTGGAATTGTGAAGTGGACTCTATCGGTTCGGCATATCATAAATATCGCAATATATTTTCTGTAGAATTCCCTGACCAACTCCAGCTACTCCATAATTTCCTTCAATATTCCAAGTCGGGTTTGCAAAAAATTAAAATAAACTTTGAAGCATGATGCAACCATCCAATTCCAAAACAAAATGTGTATTCTCTCTCTCATTCACTTGTTTTGTTTCCCTGAAATTGCTCATCTAATTACTTGGCCATTCATTACTTGTATCCTTGATAACCTTCTCATTGCTTCACCGGCATTTCACGTTAGCTCTGGAGAGGGCACAAGTGAAAATCAATTCATAAATGCCAAGTGCTCGACTCACACGACTCGACAAAATAATTGACAAGCTTCCGCCAAAATGCTGTCATGAAATATACCTATTTTCTTCCTTTCTCTACCCTTCCATCATCATTCCATCCAATTTGGACTCCAGCGTGCATCTCGGACATTATCAGTAGTCAGTTTGGCAGTGGGTGGCATCAACTTGAGTATTATTTGTGGACATTTGCTCCGACAATAAAAGAGGAAATTGTTCAGTTCACCTTGAAACCAGGTCAAACCACCTCTTTCTAGCCTTGTGCGTGTGTTTGTTTGTATTGGAGAAAGAGAAGGAATTTTAATTCTTCCCATTGGAATTCCCCTTTACTTTGCTCAAGAAAAGAACGCTTTTCTCCTTCTTATCCTCCCATCTCTGTATTCAGATGAACATGTTTGACATGTGGAGTTGGCTAGATATCGTAGAAAATACAGAGGTGTTCAGTCCTCTCTTTTCCCGAACTTGAAAAGTATACATTTTTCAGTTTCTAAAATGGCTCTAAGCAAAGAACATATTTCCAAATAGTGTGTTCGATAGAGTCGATTGCTTTTTACGAGAGAAGAGGGTTCACACAGCTTAAGTAGGTAGAGAGAGAGAGTAGATATTTATATTCAAGTATCTCCAAAAAAGGAGGAACGAGAGAAAAGGATGGACGGGTAAAGCATCTATGCAAATATAGATCAGCAGAGTGAACTTCCAGCAAATCGAGCCGGTTTTTTCGGAGAGAGAGAGAGAGAGAGTTGAAGCGAACACGCGTTTCCCTCTCGGAACTTAGCTGAGCAAAAAATATATATGTATGATTAGATTACAAGTTTTGTTGCTGAGCTCAGCAGTACAGCTACTAACCAACCCAACTTTCCAACAGAAAAAAAGCCCGAGACAAGGTAACGGAGAGGCATTAAGCTAGGCTAGCTTTTTAGCTTCTTTTTTTCTCCGAAATACATGGACTATGTCAAGCTGAGATAAGCAATCTGGAATCCAAGGTGACTTGTTTAAGCTTGCGCTCTCGCTATCATCAAATAATGCATTTCTCTCTCTCTCCTTCTCTGACTCGCCATCAACGCCGCCAGAGCTTATGCACAAACCCCAAATCCACAAGCTTTTTCATATTGAAGCGAGAGAGAGAGAGAGAGGACTTGGGTGATGATGTTCTCATATCAGCTTCCGAAATTTTAAGCGTCAGTCGAAAATAAGTGTGTTGCTCTCCTTGTTTACACTGGAAATGGTGGTGGTGGTTTTGGAGGAGAGAGGTTAGAATGTTAGAAAGCTCATCTCTGTCATTCTCCTCGACATTGTTCAATCCAGCGATCCAGCCAGAGTTCGGCATTGTGGAGAGCAAATCCAGGGCTTACGAAATGTCATGAATGGGAAGCCGGGAGAGAGAGTGGAAAAACTGGAATGTCTAAAATGGTCTCTATTCAGACGAGAGTGAATCGCTTGTTCCGTCACCATCAACCTCAGATTCTCCATGCCCATTCTTGATAGCTGCTGCGGTGTGGCAGTGGCTTGGCTTGATGATATTCTCTGTTATCCCTTCATAAAGCCTGGATTGGATGCAAACAATTGCAAGAGTTGCAACATGGAGAAGAGCACTCTCTCTCTCTCTCTCTCTGGGAAAAGTGGAGATGTGGAGAAATCGTTTAAAAACTTCTAGTTCTAGTCATTAACTTGCAACCTTCTCCTTTTGTGTTATGGACGTGTACACAGTTGAATGGCTAAATGCCATAAAAAGCCGGGCTGAAATGAGGCATTCGGAAGAAACAGGAATAACGTGATCAGCGTTGCAACCCTTCTCTCTTCTCTCTCATTCCATTTTCCCCAGAAATTGTCTAGTCTGGTTTGGTGTTGGTCTTCCTGGTGCTGGTTAGGGCGAGCAACATCATGAAACATCATAAAAAGTGAACAGGGAAAATAAGTAACATCACCACATCATCATATCCATGACATGTGTGTGTGTCTGTGTCTGCAACACGACAACTCTCTCTCTCCCGTCCAGATTCAACTTCGTTCCAGGGAACCCTCCAAAAAAGTCGTAAAAATTGGGAAGGAAATAAAATCCGATCCGGTGCGCCGTTGTCGCCGGTTCCCGTGTGCTAAATGCATGCATAAAATGGAGAAAATCAGTACGCCAGTTGGCACTCCTTTTCTTAACGGACTCGGCAAAATATCGAACCCAGAGAAAAAAAACTCTGGTATTGAACCCTAACTCTCGAAATTCAAATGCCAGCCGACTTTGTAGACTCAAGTTGGAAGCGTGTACGAAAAATGCATCCCAAAAAAGTAATCGTATTCGTTATAGCAAACAGAGAGAGAGAGAGAGAGAGAGAGAGAGAGAGGTTTTGTTCCTCGCGTCTCCCTTCTTCAACTAATTCACCAAAAGCGACGGAGCTATTCCCAATTGCTAATAAAGTTTTTTTTTCATCATCGTCGTCGTCGGGTACAAAGTCTGCATCTCTCTCCGTTATTGGGAGAGTCATTAGACGGGCGTTGGTGAGATGAAAGTGGCAGGGAGGCAGGGTGCGCGGAGATGGAAGTCTGCGTATGGTTCGGAGTGTGTGCGAACGATGGAAAACCGATACTTTCCTTCCAAAAACTTCCAGCTATTTCGCTCTTTGAAATAAATGAAGGTTGTTACTAGCTGAAAATATAGATCTCTCGATTATATTGGAAGAGGACCATTTTAAAATATCATTTTGAGCATTTCTCCTTCACAAACTGAAATGTTTTGTAGGGAGATTTTTTTTGCTTCATCTGGCCTGGCCCTGGCGTAAATGTTTTGTGTGCTCCGCTTTGGAAATTAGATGGGAGCGTGCCATTTATGGAATGGATGAGGAGAGAGAGAGAGAGAGAGAGATGACGTTGACAATTGTAGGGAAGATCACTTCACAACGTTCACTTGGAAACGCTCAAGATTTTTTTATTTGCTTCCAGCTCCAGCAAGATATATTTTTATGGCTAAGGCGTAAATAAGAATAAGCATAACCACTTGGTCCTAAGCTAAATATCATATCATCCTGATAGAAATCACTGAACCGATCGTATTAAAGCCTATAAAAAGGTCTTTTCATTCTTGAAAGTTGTTCTCTTGGCCATATTATTTTTTATATTTCTTCATTTTTTCTTCTCGTATTGATTGTGTGTTTGAAGATGTTATAAAAAGAACCTCGAGTGTGTTCACTGGATAACTGTACGAAGGTAGAGATCGACATGGTCATAATTTTGTTAGGAGAAGGAAGAGTAAGAATCAAAACGGAAGAAAAAGACGTGCAGTGGTAAATTGTAAAAGTTGAAAACTAGGCCTTCAACTCCCATTTACTGTTAAACTTTGGCATTATTCTCTCCTCTCTGCATTCAGCAATGATTCCATCTTCTTCGGCAGCTCCTTCGTCCCTATCGAAGGAAGGAAAAAAATTCTCTGAGGAAAGGAACAAAAAAGAAGGAGTCTTCTTTCTTCCCTTGCATCCTTGAACTGTCATCGTCTTTTCGCTGTTGACTGAACCGACGGACAGGGAGGACAGGAGATAGAACATTATCATCGTGTAGCAGGCTCACAACAAGTTACACACCTACCAACCTACCTACTGCCTACGACGAGCATCTACTCAAACATCTTCTGGAGAGAGAGAGAAAGAGCAAAGTGCTCCTCTCGACAAGACAAGTTTGCCCAAGACCCCCAAACGAACGTAGTTTGAGTTGAGCACATTCCTAATAACGTACATGAGTAAATGCAACAAGAACAAGTTGTATGGACTGGATGTAGTGCTCAACTCACAAGTTCAATGTGTGTATTTAGTAGGGCAGACATAAGTACATACATAATCCTCACCCATTTGTTCTCTCCAAAAGTAAAGAAGGCTAGTTAAAATATCATTGAATTTGATGTCAGGTCGAGAGAGAGAAAAAGAAGCTTTTTCTTCTCCTTCTTCTTCCTCACTTAAGAAAGGAAAACTTGGGACACAAGGGTCTCCCCTTCCATTTCCCGTTGTTTCCACTAGCTTCTTGCTTCAAGGGAACACTCTCATAAAGTATAAAAAGCTTCTCTCTCTTGCTGCCCAGTGGAATATAACGAATACATGTCAGTCACTTTTATGGCAGGACGAGAACCTTTTCCACAAGACATATACCACACGAAGTATGAGCGACAGCACAACATGAGGTTTTGGCATCTATGAAATTATTTTCGAAGGTAGTACGTACTTACGTAGTACGTAAGCAGTGGGAGAAAATGGAGTAGAGGAATACTAGTTGAAACTGGAAAGTGTGGAGGTTGAGAGCGTGAGTTGAGAACCGAGGGACTTGAGAGCAGGCAGAGCACATTTACCGTGATTTTCTCGAAGCCATAGTGGAAAGCCACAAGAGAGAAAACCCTTGGGGCGGAAAAACCCTTGAATGATCAGTGTAACGTGAACGTCGTGGATGATGGAAAAGTGTGGTGGAAGAGTTGAACTTCAACATCAAATATTCTTCTACACGTTCAAAAGTCCCCCCACAAAATTACGAGTTACGACCTAGTAACAACACAAGGGACCTTCCAATGTGACCTGTGTGAGTGAAACGGGACGCGAGAAAAAAAACTTGTTGGTATAACCTGGATGAAGTTTGTTCGACTTGGAGAAATGTTAGCTCAAAACATGTTTCATTTCATTATTTCAACATTTTGCTGGACAAAGGGACCATATTTTCCCAATTTTAGAGTGATGCTGCACACGACGAATTTCCATTCAATTTTAAATGCTCGGATATGCACATGCACATGTAATTGGTCCATTTAAGCAGACCAAACTAGGTCTTTTAGCTCCTACACCAGTTTTCCCTGCCGATTTGTGACGTGAACACCTTCGCTCTGAAGTATTTAGGCATCCTGATGCATATTTCATTCACTCGCTCACTTACGAGACGAGAGACAAAAACGCCAAAGCCAATGAGACACATTTTTACAGCAGAAACATTTTGTTTGCATCACTCCATCCAGTCATTTGAAGGGAGACGGCAGCCTTGAAATTTTCAAATTCAAGGTTCCCTTGTAGCAATCTCGTGTACTTATGATTGCTTTGAAAAATGTAGGGAGGAGGAGTGGGGATGTATGAGGACGATAGTTTTCTTACTTTGAAAGCTGCACACAATGAACGAACCGAAAAGCATTAGAGTTAATTACTCGACAGAAGAAGGGTATAGAGACTAGAGACACTGTCAAACAAAATTTGCATATTATTATTATATTGGCTAGCAGCCGAAAGCGTGCAAATAATTTTCTCTCCTCATCATCATCACCACACCACCACCCTTCCAAAACTTGTGAAGTAACATGATCTATTATATATGAGCAAGAAATTTCTCCGTCAACTGCCAATTTCCCCCCTCTCCTGAAAATTGTGTAACTACTTTTTGATGTAGACTATTTCTAAATATTACGAGTCCATGAATTAGCGAGAGAGAGAGAGCAAGGTGAGGTGCGATATGTGGTCTCATTATCACCGACCGTTACGTCACAAAATAAAGTACTTTTTACCCGACCAAACCAACAGACATAAGTTTGAGTTAATTTGCCTTCCGTTAAAAGAATTAGAGTGGAGCCGCTCTCTCTTCAGCCCTTCAGGCTTCCAGAGGAAACGGAGTCGCCGACTATTTGGGTACGACGGGGAGATGATGACAAGAGCTCTTTTTCATTCAAGAAAGAAGGTAAAACATATGGTTCGTTTTTGGATGTTGGCGAAAAAGAAGTTGTGATGGTGTTATATTTAGATCAAGGTGATGCAAGCATTCGTGCCGCTGCTATCCTCTCTCTCTGAATATCTAATTAGCCAAAAATATGTACCTCTGTACCTCATGCGCAAACACATACTTTCACGATGACTCTCTTTGTCATCCTCATCAACGCCTCTGATTTATTCTCTCGCTCTCCTCTCGAATTTCGAAACAAAGACGAAGAAGTAATGATGCCGCCTGCCGATAGCAATTACTCCTCTCTCCAACTCTCAATATGACGAGTTGGAGTTGATATATTGGAAAAATTCGTTGCAGGGACAAAGGTTTCTAAGGCTACATTTTTTGCTCTCTCTCTTCCACCTTGTGATGTTCCTGATGAGTTGAAGATGAATGCGTGCCTCTTGCCAAAGATATAATTTTCAAAGACTTCTATTTTTCCCCTTCTCAACTGAATCTGTTTCATATGTTTCAACAACAACAACTCTGCTTTCCAAATAAGGACCACGAAGGATCTTTCCGCCCGTAAAGCTTCCACCACTTAACTTGTGATGTGGACATTATGTGAAAGAGATTTTTAAGAGAGAAAAAAATTTGTGCATGGTTTTAAATGTGCTTTTCCCAAGTTCCTGCTTTATTTCAATTTCCTCTTTCTCTTCTAACCCTGACCTGATATACTACTTTCCGTCGACTTCTCGACTTGAGCAGACCTATTCTTCGAAAGCTCTCTCGACACAGTAGCAATCTATACGAGACTTACCTTGCTCTCTTTCAATGCTTCTCACGTAACATATACATCACAATCACATCATCGTCACATTTTTTTGCCAAAAAAACGAACTCACTACTTCCACGACTAGGAACAAGGTACAAGGAAGTTGTCGAGGAGTAGAGTGGGCTTCATTCCCAGAAATTTTAATTTGCATATATGCAGACAAAAGTCTGCTAATGCTACAGTTTTTTAAAAAATGTCTATTGTCATCATCATATTCACATTTTAGTGTTTGGCTCATCTGTTTCGTGTCTTTCTTCCGCTCCACCTACCTCCGTCTCAGTTGCATTCAGGTTCAAGTGTGATGTGCCAGGGTGCCATAATAACTAATCAAGCAAAAGTGCACACACTTTTAGCAACAATATCTTTCCCCATTTCTCTCACTCGAATATCTTGATTTGATGGTTTTAATAGTTTATTGTGAAACAACGGGAGGAGGATTAGATAACAAGTCATCTTTTAAAAGGAGAAGCTCATCCCATTTTCCTTATCCTCGTTCAATATTCATATACTCAAAATCACATCTCTCTCTCTATCATTCTCGCTTTCGTTTCCATTTCCCAATGATTGTATCTACACTTGGTTTATCGGGAAGGCATTTTTGTATTAAAATGAAATGGAAAATCGTTTCCTTCTTTCTTTAGTCAGCCGTGTGATAATGAATGTTGGTGTGAGGGAAACGTGTAGGCTTTTGAGGCGTCATCTTCGTCCTCTCATCTGGATGCGGTGATGAGCAATGTGAAAATGACAGAAACAAGCAATTCTCTCGTGACATTTTAGAGGATGATATTGGAAACTATTCGAGATTTATGTACAAGGTGCATCACTCACACACACACACGTCATGTCGAAAGTAAAATGTATCTTTCTCTTTTTATTTGCGAGGAGTGTATGTGTATAATATTCTCTCTCTCCCATCTTTTCCTTGGCACTCATCTGCTCCACATTCCTTCGGGATTTTGACGGTGGTGTGGCTCACGGCCTGCTCATTCTTTCTCTTTCAACATCATCGCCAAGAACTTTAATTCCCTTCGAAAATCTGTAGTTGCCACATTTAAAATTACAAAAATTTCCAAGGTACATTACGTACAAATTCCCGATTGCACAAAACTCGTCATCAGGCATCATGCCTGATGCTCTTGGGTCTTGTTGTGTCCTTACGTAAAATGTTACGTGTTACCTTGCTTTTTCCTCTCCAACTTGACAACATTCTCGGTAATTACTCTTACAAAGGACTTCCTCTGTTCTTGGATCGGATTTGCGAAGTTGCAATGGCAAAACTCTCTCGTAATATATATTGTCAAGGTGAAAATAGTCCATTTTGATGGTCGCCTTCAGTTTTATTTTGTCACCTGACATTTGAAAACGTACTCGTGTTTATTTAATTGTCCCACGTTTTAGTTATCGTCTCACTAATAATATAACCTGGAAACCTAAAACTTTTTTTGGGGAAATTTTTGCCAGTTTTTATTAGTTCATAAATGATTTCATCTACGGATTTAGCGCAAAAAGGCGACTCATAAGCGATGAATGTGAAACACGATAATGCTCTCGCTCTCCCACTCCAAACATATCTTACGACAGCTAATAAAGGCGCTCATATACTTTCTTTATGATTCCATCTTCCATTTTCTCCAACTATTTTTATACATTTTGCTCGCGTGAAAGAAATGCATTCTGCATCATCTCCTCGTATTATGTGTCATCTTACCAAAAATGGTGGTCACCCAAAGACACGCATGGAATCCGGTGAAAAATATATATTTCCCCCCAAAAAAAAACATGCGAATTCTCACATTCTCAGCTGGCTCCTGGCTCATGCTCCTTCACACATTCGATATTTAATTCCCTCGGATAAACAAAGGAGAGGGAGAGAGAGAGGTCATTGTAACCCATAAAAATGCTGGGATGTTTAAGAAATAGGATTATAATCATAAATCATGTTGCGAAGAAGAAGAAGATTACGTGGCAAACGGAAGCAAGCTGTTATGTGTCGGGATGGCCCTAACCCAGTGAATACAAGTGAGTGGGCCTGAACATTTCCCCCGATTTTCTCTTACTTCCGTTGTTCCTATATAATACTTATGTGACTCAAGGATAAGATTTAAAAAAATACGCAAGTTGTTCGCATAATCCACGTAGGAAAACGCAGTTCCCTGGTGTTTCGCCAAAAAGAAAATCATCAATACCATCGAACTTGACTTTTTTCTTCTGCGCGTAGAGAAGCACATGAGCTTATATTTACGACGGAGGAAGAGATTCAATATGAAAAAACCTCTTTGCAAGAGTGTCAAGTGCAAACACATACATTTGAAGTTGAGTCGAAAGCAAGTTTGAGAGAGAACTTATATTTTTTACACAACTTTTAGCTCATCATCAATATTAACTCTGGCATGAGAACCGACAAGAAAACCCGAGCTAATATGAGGGAAGTCAGTTGTGCTCTACTATTTATTACTCGCAACTGAATGCCATCATTGCCATCGCAGTTGTCTCGTCTCACAACAACTTCTAACTTCGCACAAACAAAGAGCGAGAGACTTCTCTTCTTCACCTTAAAAGGAGCGTTGCGTAAGTATTTATTTACGAGAACCGAAACTACACGGACGCTTTCCCTCTTTATTCGTGTAATCAAAATTGGCAGAATCTTATTTACGATTCGTACAAATCGGGGAACAATAATTCCCAGCAAGACAGAGAGATCCTCCTTTCTCCATTCCCGGAAGGATGGCGTGATGTATTTTTTAGTGAATTGAAAATATCTGGTAATCATCAACATTCCTTGCCATTCACCGGAAAGGAGAGAGGTAGTGCATATATCTTTGTGTGAGTCTGCTTTCATATCCCGTCATCGCAGATTCCACCAATTTTTGCACAAATAAACAAAACACGATGTACTTTGCCATAAACAACATCGCAAAGATTTGATCCATGTGGGGTATAGGATGAGTTGTTTGGAGATAATCGATATAAATATTTGATGTATTTTTCTTTAGCAAGGTTTTACGGGAGTTCATTTGGTCGGATGGAGTTTTTGAACTCTGGGAAAACAGAGCAGTAGCATCATAAAACTCGAAATTAGGATGGAAGCAAGGTCTGCGTGAAAATCGAAGGACAATAAAGGAGGAATAAGAGCATACTTTTTTCCCTTGTAAATTGTAATAAACAAATGAAAATTGACTCACTACCGAATCAAAGTCGCTCACGGGTGAAATCAGCGGATTGAAATCGTTTCCGGTCTTTGTTGTTTACTCCCATTCTGACAGATGAGATGGCGTGTCCGGGTTTATATATTCTCCGATTTACACACGCGCCCTCTGCGTCGCATTACCGTCTTATTTATTTGCACATTTGCACGACTCATTGATGAGATCGACGACAAGAAGAAGAATTCCGTTGGTTGGTGGAACATCGAGTGCATTCACACATGGAGTCGATGAGATGCGCTCAACAACTTTTGGCACGTGAGGAACAAACGGAGACGATCAAGCCACCGAAGAGAAAATATGTGGAAAAAATGTAACGCAGTCGACGCAGAGTATAAGACGCACAAACATACACGTGCTTTTTTGTTTTTTTTAAAACTCCGGAGAAAAAAAAGTTGAATAAAAGCATGGAAAAAAGATTGTTTATTGGCGACAAAGCAGAGAGAGTGTGTGTGTCGCTGTCAACTTTTTCGTGGATGCGTGTCTATTGTCGGAATTTCATGATCCTTTGATTTTCTAGTTGCAAATGGTAATACGCACTTCAATCCCAATCTGCCAAAGTGAAAGATGCTTCTTTTGAACACCCTCCCCTCCCTCCTTCCAAAAATGCTTTTGAAAACAGAAGGCTTCCCCGTCACGATCGGAGAGTAGTGCACACGAAGAATAAAATCTTGGAGGAAAGAGCACGAAGAAAAACACAAGAGTAAAATAATGTGAGTGTGCAGAAGGCAGTAATCGGCGTGAATAACCCGAACAAATTGTGGACGCGTGCTTGGAAAAAATGGAGAAAATTCGTGTGAAATGGATGAGACTTCTCAATTACAATGCCATTATAGCTTCCCATTGTTTCAAAGCGAACACCTACCTTCAACTACCAGGAACTTACTTCTGAAGACACTTTTAACTTGTGGACTACTGAAGGGATCATGGCATGCCGTGTTGGATTTTCGCAAGGCATGTCAGGTGCTATTCGAAAACCTCATGTCATGGCATGTAACATGATTGTCATGTTGAAAATGCATCATGTCATGTTCCATGTCCATGATCATGTACATGACTACATGAGCATGTGGCAATTTAAGATAAAATTTCGCATTATCTAAAGAATCCGCTCAAACTTCAAAGTTTTGAATAGTTACATAGACAATTATACTTACAAAGATAGTTCTACAAGTAAATATTTGTGAATTTGCTTAATGATATGTTCA
>JAQFZW010001774.1:0-22964 GCA_034687055.1 Heteromurus nitidus
ACCTCGGCAATACAGTACCTGGTATATGAGCCACGACCCCATCTCCATGAGTGCAAGCATATCCTTTGACGAGCTTGCTATATATTTATAACAAGAGAACTAGTGGGCTTCATGGGCGATTTTAAATTGGAGATGAAATGTCATTGGTTCAAGTTTGATGTTTCATTTCCTACGTTTTAAGTGAGATTTGATTGAAAAGAATAAAAAAGAATACATATTTGATTTAAAGCATGAATTAAACAATAAGTTGACTGTTTAATGAAAAAACAATTCACCTCTGATTCCATGTTATGTTTGTAGAGCTACAGTCCTGGATGTATTTACAAAATGACTACTTGAACAACTTAGGTACACCCTGGAAAAGGGTCGGCACGATTTTTTCTCATTATAAACTGAATCTTCCTTTGCATATCTTCGTTATAAATAGCCATGCACTTTTCATAGTTGAGTCGTCGTCGAACCAGGAACGGTTTCTCGTAATATCTTGTTCTCCGATATTGGTCCAGGAGTCCTTCTCGGCCCAGCATACGATTTAGCAGGCGCATGGCTTCGTCCACATTATCGTTTCGAACCAGGACCGTTCGGGAAATGAATTTAACATGTCTAGCTGCATTCACCATAATTGCTAGAATTCACTTTACTGATTGACCACCAAACTTGCTCCTTTCCTGCCAGTTATCGAATTCCAGCCTCCAAAATTTACTAAAGATGTCCTATCAACTTTATAAATATCTCTAAATCAGAAAAAATACAAATTCCAATATTACTTATATTGCAAACAAAGCATTTTTGATTGGGATAGCCAATTGCATAGTTTATAAATATTATAATTAAATTAACGATTATGAGGATTTTACCTTCCGGGGGGCGATAATAACGATAATATTTTATGGATTTTCACACGGCAATCCGTAATAAGTTTCCTAGTCCAAAATTTTTGGAAACAAACATTAATTTTCCTGGATCTGATGTGATTGTTGTGTACACATTTGTGCAGCTAGGGTTGCGCCAAGCAGCTGGGGGAAGGAACATACATTCAAGCTTATGCATTCCACACGTGTGCCATGTCTCTCGGAAGGAAGCGAAGACGAAGAGCTACTCTTCACTGGACAAGTGAGTTGCCTGGAACTGGAAGGTGAACAATTGGATGTATGAATTTGTTCCAAGGAATATAATTTAACTTATAAATTTTTATGACATTGGCTAATGAGTAATGACACACAGATGCTTTTTCCACTTGTATGGATTTTATGCATATCCTTGCATATGGGCTTTTAATGTTTTAATACATTCTTGCATACGCTACGCTGTCGTTGCTCTTCGTATTCATTTTTCTGTATACGGATCTCTTTTATGGAAACCACTTTATTAACTTAACAGCCACATTAGTTTGTTACACCGTCTGAATAGGAATAAAAATACGAGACGCTTATTTTAATTGCTTTTTAGTTGCAAAGAATTTTGCGACATTAGCCACAGCCTGTCCAAACTGCTCGCAAACTTGAAAGCGCTTTAGAATCCAGTTCGGAAGCAAGGCTTGTTGGTTAGGTTTAGAAAATCTGTGATCTATCAAAATTATGGTGGCATAGTCCTGTGCGTGACGAATTGCGCGTCCAATTGACTGATTTACTGCCTTGGAGCATATGTTCGCTAATAATTGGGATCCTTTCTCCTTGCCCTGAAAGTAGGGAGTATGATTATGAATGATATCGGACGAAGTTCGTTAGGAATGTACAAAATATGTATATGTATGGGTGTGGTGACTTACAAAGCGATCTGACACGTACTGAACCTTTTCTTTGATTTCTGTACTTGTTATATTTGGATAGGGGAGTCCAACGACGAGAACGCACCTTCCAAGATCATCACTGAAGTTGATGCCTTCACTAAGCTTTCCTCCAACGACAGCGAAAATGAGGGCTCCAGTGCTGCTGTTTTTAATTTGCCTTGCGTATTCTGCTAATACTACTTCACAACTTGACTCTTTTGGTTCTCGAAATATCTAAAACAAAGAAGGCATACCAACATGATTTGCATGTAGACAAGGCTCGGAATGTATAACACTGGTTGATGTTGACGTTGACACGTTACACGCATACTTTCTTTTTCAGTTGAATTTTTTCCAGATATCCAGACTGCTTTAAATATCCGTGTAGTGTTGCTTCATATTCATAAGAAGGGAGAAAACAAACTAAACCGCCCGGTATGATTTTAGAAATGTTTAAAATAGTTCTGGACAGTTCTTCCAACTAATATCAAATATATTGAATTAGTACAGACAAATAAATTTGCCGATGCGAACTTGACAGTATTATGTATGTAGTTCAATTCTTGATAAAAGAAAGCTCCATACCATTTCAGGCGTCTTCCTACTCTGGAATGTGAAATCAAATCGCTTTGAACCTGGTCCGTGATTTAGAGCAATGCACATCAAATTTTCATCCGGGATAACATGATCACACGAAAAATTGAACACACGGTCCTTCGCAGAGTGAAATAGTTGATCTTCAACTTCATCATATGGCTTCATGGTACCACCAGCCAAGATAATACTTCTGTGGAATTAATTATTCAGTCAGCTATAGTACATGCCTTGTGATTTTAATAAAGAAATTTGCATTTATGCTTATAAATTTAACCTAGCGGATGTCAGTAATTCTGAGAAGTGATCCGACGTGTTCAAAAGTAAAAATTTGAGTGCTGGTCCTTCTCGAATGATTCTTCCCCCCGAGTCAAGTGTGAGCAATGACTTTAGGAACTCGGCGAAAGAAATGACTGCTTGTCCACTAACCGGTTTGGGTGAATTGGCACTATTGGCAGATGAAGGCTTCGTTTCACTTGACGGACGCTGAGCTTGAGTTTGCAAAGGATTAATTGTACTTATCGGGTTGTTTGTTTTTGACTTCAGGGAGCTAGGGACCTTTTGTACATACTTCGACTCAACTTGAGCAGTTTTTTCTTCGATTTGTTGTTTTTGAAGTAGATATCCTTTGAGCTACGTAGAATTTGTTGTTAATCAATGTTGGTATTTTGTAAAGGTTTATACACAATCATCAATACATACCTTAAATATAAGTTTACTCCTTTTAAGAAAATCATGCAACTCGAAGATATCTAAATTGTCAATTCCAGCTTCCACTTTAAACTCTTGGACTGTGAAAACTCGATTGTCTTTTGGATCTGTGGAACCTGCGAAACATTTCAAATAATCACGCAGTATTAATTAAAAACATTTAATGCAAGCAAGTATGCTTCATACTTTAACTTACGCATGCACTTCTGAAGCGCCTTAATGATGAAGGAAATTTGCTTCAGTTTGAGCAGGTGTTTTGGATTAAAACGACTCATGTATTTTTGCATGTACGTCTTCAACCCAGTGGCACAATCCTCTAATTGCCCAAGTGTTACTAGAGTAGAGTACATGTTCGAGATTGATTCAATTATATTATGAGCTTCGTCTAAAAGTATCACCGAGTTTTTCACTTTCAATCCAACCCCTTCCCTCGTGCTTTTATGCAAGATAGTGTTGTACGGTAGCATGACTAGTTGTGCTTCTTTTGCGGCTTTACGGGACGCGTAGTAAGGACACGCATTGCATTGTTTCGCTGCTTTTACAAGGTCTTCAATGTCCATTGGCTCAGATAGAATCTTTAAAAAATGAAAAATAATTTTATAAACTTATAAATATCAAGAGTGTGTCTGTAATTTCTTATAGCTTACCTCATTTTTGAGCTCTTCTATACCAAACTGATTAAAATATGGACAACCTCCACATCCTTTCATTTTCTTGGTTTCTGACGTTTTCTTTCCTTTGCTCTTTTTCTGGATTTCCAGGCACCTGAAACATCGAATATAACATCCTTTTTTGAACTTATTTACGAAAAATGTACATGTACAAGTAATTTTTTAAATCCTCGTGTACCTTTCGTTTATTAACGACAAATTTTTAAGCTTCGTCACTTCGGGATTAATGCATAAATTTTGACGTGATCCCAGCATGGACGATGTAAATTGTGCAGCAAATTTTGTACGTTTTAGCTCATTTGCAAATTGGCCTAACTGAGAGTGCGTTCTTGATGCGAATATTATCTAAAGCCCAACATTATTATACATTTAAATTTAAATATCAGTTAGTTTAGTTGAATGCAAAGGACATGTTTTTACATTTCACTAACTCGATTCTGATAAAATTCCTGCTCTTCCTCGTTCTCGCCATCTGACAAATCCGAATCCAGGCACATTTCCGGTGCGAAATCGTCATTCAAGAGCAGATCGTCTAACTCATCCTCGACAGACTTTTTATTGCGTTTACTGCTTTCCTGCGTTCCTTGTTTCTTCTCCTTGAACTTCCATTGTTGATCATCTTTCAAAGCCAACGACGTCTTCCGACTCAGGTACTTTTTCCTTTTATCACGAAGTGTTTGCAAATATTTTAATTCTCTTTTGGCCGAGTTTACAATCTCCTTCCTTTGCCGTACTTGATATTGCGCTTGAATCCAGTCAGAAGCATTCTTCGCATTCATTTCTAGAAAAATGTTTAGGATAAAAAAAATTCTGAATTTCAAATTGCAACAGAGTCAAAAGATGAGCAATTGATATATTTTGGTTCTGTTTTCAGATTTGTCTTTTACTTACCTTCTTTCTCAATATCAATCCTGGCCACAATATTTTCCAGATGATCCCACCGAGCTTCATTACGGTTATCGAGCCACGTTAAGGATCCACACAGCATACTGAGAGATTTGCCCTGTCAGATCAAATCAAGAACAAAATGTAGTGTTTTTAATATTGAATAGTCTGCCCTGGAAATTAATATCTTAGTCTCTAGTTGTAATTACCGTTCCAGTCGGACTCTCAAAAATCCCTAGCTTCTTATTTTCCAGCGCTGTAAATAATGCCTTCATAAAGTCCACTTGTATCGGGTACGGTGTAAACGGGAATCCAAACTCGGCTGGAGGATCCAGCCTTATTTCCTCCACCTCCACAGAAGAACGTTCCTCCATTTCGATATGCTCCTTGTGCCTTGTCGGTTTTATGCACAAATTATAACCGAAGTAAATTAAGAATTAATTATTGTCAAGTCGTGGAAAAATATATCCGAATGCATAAAGATTCTCTTTGTGAGCAAAACAGAATGAGCACCGCAGGTGTCAGCTACCACTCGCGGCTTCAAGTATATGAATACAATCCACTCATTTGCATAATCTTGTACTACCACAGGTATGCAAGATTATACACAATTCTGTATACACATGTGCTCGGGGTAGCTTGAAACAGCAGATACGCAGCTGATAATTTGACACAACGAAGAACGTAAAAGTAAACAAGAATTTATACAAACACTAGCACACTTTTATCTTTGGAAAATAGAAAGACGAAACAAATCACAATTATATTAATTGTTTTGCAGATTATTTTAATTTTTATAATAATAATGTATTAGTATTGGTAGAATAGTAAAGATGGACATGCTCAAAAAGGAGATAGAGAGGAAGCGAAAGCAGCTGGAGGAAGCAAATTTAATTGGAGGTGGTAAGAAGTATTTTAAACGGGGTGAGCTAATTGCGAAACATGAAGAAGACTACTTGAAGCGTCATGGTCTGCTAACGTCGGCCACAAAACAATCCGGAGCGTCAGGAGGAGGTGAAAGTTCTTCCAGTGAAAAGGATAAAAAGGTTAAAAATGCAAATTTACTTGTCAGTGTGAACTGTGTAATTTAATTTAACTAATGTGTAAATTTATAATTACAATTAACGTGTGGTTTTTTTGCAGACTGGAGATGAATCACATGCCACAAGCGAAGGAAAAATGGAAGAGCTCCCCCAGCTCTCACGAAGAGAGGTTATGAGAAGATTGCGAGAGCGAGGGGAGCCCATTCTCCTTTTCGGAGAAACAGAGCTGGAGGCATTTAAAAGGCTTCGAAAGCTGGAGATTTTGGAACCTGAAGTAAACAGAGGATTCAGAAATGACTTCCAAGCAGCTCTAGAACAAGTGGACCAAGCGTACTTGGAGGAAATTTTGAAGACCACAAAATCCTCTGACACTGGGGGAGAAAGCAGCAAGAAAAAACTGGGGGATGTTCATGTAACTGAGGATGAGTTTACGACATATGATGAAATAGCCGAGAAAACGAGGGAGTCGTTATTAGCGGCAAGTTCCGATATGGAGACCCACGCAAAAGTTATACTTCAATATTGGAGGTTCCTCCTCAAATCTTGGGGAAAGCATTTAAATTCTAGGCCTGAAGAGGAAAAACTTAGTAATAGGGGAAAGTTGGGATCTGCTACGTACACACAAACTCAGGTAATGATAATGAATATTTATTTGCATCCTTGAATATTTTCCCAACGTTTTAGGTGCAACAAGTAAGCCTACTTCAATTTTTTGTAGGAATATCTGAGACCCCTTTTTCAGAAGCTAAAGTCTAATAAATTGTCAGACGATATTTTGGAGTGTTTGAAGGACATTGTATTGTACATGTTGGACAAAAATTACATTCGAGCTAATGACGCGTAAGTTGTTTTGAATTTCTGTAAATATTTAATTCGTGTGCAAATCAGATATTGCAAATTTGAAATTAACAACCTTTGTAAAACTGTAATAGCTATTTGGAAATGGCAATCGGAAATGCACCCTGGCCTATTGGAGTGACAATGGTCGGCATTCACGCACGTACTGGACGAGAGAAGATCTTTTCCAAAAATCTTGCCCATGTTATGAATGATGAGACTCAGAGAAAGTATATTCAAGGATTGAAAAGGTACGACCACGTCAACCACGTGTTTCTAAATTTTCTTTTATATTTTCATTGTGGTAGAAATAGTTTTTGTAATTCTCCCCTTTCCCATAATACTACGAAAACTGCATTAAATATTTATATATGCAAGGAATGTAATTTCCATTTGTGACTTTCTATTATTTTTTAAGATTGATGACAAAATGCCAGCAGATCTTCCCCACTGCCCCATCGAAATCTGTCGAGTACACCCCCGAATCAATTTTAACAATAATTCCCGATAATTCTTCGGATTGAGTTATTTTATAAACCCTAAATGTTTTATTAATAAAATTAATAATAAAATTCACCAATTTTCAAGACGTTCCAAGTCTTCCGTCACAATCATCTTGCATATATGAACAATATGAAGCTAAAAGGTCGTCCCAAGTCCTAATTTAATCCCAACTAGTCGTTTCTGGTATGCATGAAGCCCATGAGTGTATTCTTGAGGCTTCCAAATGAAGCTATTTTGCTGGGGCGAAGAGGGTACATCTCCTATTTTGCACACTCAATCCTTTCAAGTTTTTTTGGACCATAAGCACACGCAGTCCTTGTCCAAGACAGCTGCACTTGCACTGCAGCATAGCACAGAAGATAACATTTTAGTTTTACTGATGTGCAGTCGGGAACGGTGATCGTCGAGACTCAGGAAGAATATTTTGTATTTTAATTAGTGGAGCAAACCAGAACCATCAACCATGATTTTAAGTGCCTCCAATAATTAGTTAAGCATTTATGATAAGAAGTTGGGGACAAGTGAACACTTCCAACTTCATTTTTTTGTTATCAAAGTTGTGACGGGGGACACGAAAGGGAGTCATCATGAGTCTTCCAAAGTGTAAAGAAGAATCAGTGATAGATATGTTTAATGATAAGCCACTGGTGAAAATTTGCGCACCCATGGTTCGATATACAAGGTATGATTTTATGATTACATAGTATGTGTGAACAAATTCCAACAACGGACTTTCACTTTTTGAACTAAAGGAATTAATTACCCGTGTTAATTATAATTTTGGTAGGCTCCCATTCAGACTACTCGTTCGGGAATATGATTGCGACCTTGTGTATACACCAATGATATTAGCAGATTCTTTTGTAAAATCGGAGCAATGTAGGAAGCGTGAATTAACTACGTGTCCAGGTATTATAAACTTTTCTGATCTAAATTCGTTATCGTGAAATCCCTAAGAATCTAATGAGATTTTTGGAATGGTGAATGTAGAGGATACACCTTTGATAGTACAATTTGCGGCGAATAATGCATCGGATTTCGCAGCTGCTACTGAATTGGCTTATAAGTAAGAAATTAAAATTAGCTCTTTGCATCACCTCCTCCACGTAACATTTAAGTTTCTTGTATTTATTTAAATGCTTGTCTTTATAGGGACTCAAATGGAGTTGACTTAAACTGTGGATGTCCGCAGTCTTGGGCGTGCAAAGACGGAATCGGGGCTTGCATGCTGCGTACTCCGGAAACTGTTGCGGATATACTTCGCCAAACACGAAACCGAATATCAGATCCTAATTTCAGCATATCTGTAAAAATCCGTATATTCTTGGACTTGAAGTAAGAAATTATTTAAAAAATTACCATTTGACAAGGTTAGAAAGAATATACATTTTTCACAACTAACATTGCATATTTCTTCATGTTAGGAGAACCATTGATATAGTTCGTCAGTTGGAAGCCACCGGAATTAATTTTATAACTGTTCATGGGAGGACCATGCAGGAACGTGGTCAACCTGTTCACTTAGACTATATCAAGGAGGTCGTGGATTCCGTTAGCATTCCCGTTGTTGCAAATGGAGATGTCGACTCCCTCAAACGAGCTTATTACACTCAGGAAATGACGGGTGCTAAAGGTGCGATAAAAACATTTCACATGAATGTAAATTTCATAGTGGTCGGTATACTGATTACGACACGACCAAACATGAAATTAGCTTAAAAGCTAATCAAGGGTATAATTTTCAGGTGTTATGAGTGCAAGAGCGATGCTGGAGAATCCAGGAATGTACGGTGGGCACGAAAGGACTCCACCCTCGTGTATGAAACGATGGGTAGAAATTAATGACTCTCTTCAAACACACTTCACAATGTTTCACCGACATTTAATTCACATGTGCGAAGGCACTTTTACAAAAGCAGAAAGGCGAATATTCAATAATTTACAGAAGAGACAAGATGTGGTAAATTTTTTAGAGGATAAGCTTGACATCGATTTTTCTACTTCCACTGGAAAGCCTTTCAGTGACGCGACAGGTTTATTGGCTAATGACTTAAATATAACTTCGGGTGCGTGACAGTATAGATGGAATAATATTATTTTATTTATTGATTTTCATATCAGCAGAAATCATTAGAATATACGCTCGCGTTTTCTATTTGTATTGTAAAAGAGTTCGTTATCGTTCTAACAGCAATGATGCATTACAAATCTGTGATATAGAAAAGAAGTATGTAGTAAAAACCTTTTATATGTGAGTTATATTTGTAACCTTGTATTTGCAGTGGATTTCTGCGTATTACAAAACTTATCAAATTTTTATCCTATTAAATCAAATATCCATTAAAATTTTACAAACATATGTAACATTCATACGATTACGCACACATGTAATTAGTGATATATCACTGAATACATGCTTTGGGTAAAATTATTGCACCTTACTCATTTATGCATACTCTCGGAAAGTTACTATAACTTACATCGAAATCATGGAATGACAACGTAGATTTTTTATATAGATTTAACTCAGAGAAGTCCTCCAGCTCTCATTCTCGCATATTTCCCAAGACACGCGCAAATTCCTCCAAAGGCAAGTCCCATTACAATTACAAGAGCAAAAAAGTCTCCCAGATCAAAGGAATGATTTGGAGGATCTGCTGCGCTAGCACAAGGTACGGAAGCAATAAGTAGACAAGATACAAAAATGGAAGACATTGCAAGGCACAATGATACGGAGCAAGTCCCCCGTCTTGAACAGGGCAATCTACGCTCTTCCCTGGAGTAAACTTCCATTTTAAATCAGTTCAGTCTTCGTAATCAAATTTCAAGTATTTCCTGTCCCTGTCAGGTTCCAGTTCAGATCTACTTTCATAGAATTATACCTGCAGAAATTATAACGAAATGATCTCATTATATTATATATGTATGTTCGTGTAATGTAGCTCCCACAATTTCAGTGGAGTTAGTGTAAATGACATATCCTTTACAAATTTATTTCAAATTTATATTTCACCTTGATGCTTCTCCCTGTTGACATCTACGTAATTTTCAGAAGGAAATCTTCATGAACCGTATTAATTCAGTCGTAGATTTTTCAGAAACAAAATCATTATATGCTGACGATATAAATATTAAGGATTTAAGCTCATTTCATTTCGATTCAACAAATCGTACAAGTGTGTGGCATGCATTGGGCTTGGATGCATATTACCTTTATATGTAAAGTGAAGTACAAATATTTTATGTTGTTTTTAAGGATGACACGTGATGAGTATTCATGGAGTAAAGAAGATATCTGTCTACATATCCTGCATAGGCTCGTAACAAGCACTGCGAATGCACAAATCCACAGGTTGTAGTTGTACTCTTGTACTAGGTACTAGGATATATCATTAAAGTGTTAGCAAAGAAGCGTAAGCGATTCTGCTTTGTACATTGTACAAAGCAGAATCATATTTTTTATATTGAGATTTTTGTGTACTTGCACTATTCAACATATAGCTACATGGAAATCTTGTACAAAATCTGCTCTTCTCTGTCATTCTGTCAAGCTGAATTAGATTACTATAATGTAAAAGAAAGTAGAAATCTTTCGAATAAGAAAGAAATCTTATCGTTAGTTCTAAACAACATACTATGAAATCGAAATACAAATGCAAGCTTTTTACTAATTACTCATTAAGATTATGCACTTCCTGCGTACGGCAAAAATAAAACTGTATATGAAATGCATTTGATTTGTGACTTCCGATTAATGGAGCGCGTTTTCATGCGTCACCCGAAGTACAGTGATGGCTTTGTTCGTTCGTAAATCCAGATTAAAAGCACCAGCAGAAGCAATCCTGTTTCAGACCCTTGGCCAATTACATAAATCAATATGCTCTATATACTCTCTACCAAGGAAAATAATCTATAAGATGTTCTGCTATGCGCTGCGCTAAAAACTAGTTTAATTCGGTATTACATTGATCTGATGGTATATTCATACAACTGCCCACTTGGGATTCCATTACTACGATACGAATATAACACTTTATAGAAAATGCCACCGGACCGGTTGCAAGAGAACGACCTTGGAGTGAGCCTTCAGGAACGTGGAGAATGTCTATGTTTGGAAAACAAAACTTGTTATTCGTTTGCAAGGCCTGAAGGTTATTTGAAGTAAATAAGGGTCTCTGCAACTTGTCAAGTACCTTTTACTTTTCTTATTTATTTTGCTCCGAAAATTGTAGAAAGATCTTTGTTACTTCAGTACACAGAGTTCTCATTTTGTTTGCTCACTCGTCTATTTTGGGATACCAGACGTATCTTTAAAATCATAGCCATGGCCAAACGAGGATGCTCTACCCTTTCACTGTTATGCACATGCACAAATGTCATCCGCAGTCCAATAAATCCAGCCTATTATGTGTAAATGCATGGTTTAAGTGATAGGAGCATAGGACCTGGATTCTGTCACAGGTCTGTTCTGCTCCACCGTTCCAGTATAAATACTTTCCTCATTCTGTTTGTCAATCACACATTGCAACAACCATCCGAAGAACCAACAACCCCAACAGAAAACCTCAAAAATTTCTCCTCAAACCTCAATTTCTCCTCCTCAAACCTCAAAAATGAATTCAGTAAGTGAATTTAAATGTACTTATCTAGAAATATATGATTCAAGTGTCACTTTAAGAAACATTAACTAACCGAATTTCTCCCAATTTTCTCAGATCGCCCTCCTTGCCCTCTTCATCGCCGCAGCTTCGGCTAACAGCTACGGAGCACCGGAAATCCGAGTCAATTCTTATTCGGCACCTGCCGTCGTCCGTTCGTCCAGCTACGAAGCTCCTGTTATCAGATCCTCCTACGAAGCCCCGGTCATCCGGTCTTCTTATGAAGCAACAAGGGCTGTCGAAGTCCCAAATGTTCGCGTTGAGATCCAGTCAGACTACCAACCCGCAACCCGTTCCAGCTACGAAGCACCTGTCATCAGATCTTCCTATGAGGCTCCAGTAATCCGTTCCAGCTACGAGGCTCCAGTAGTCCGTTCCACCTACGATGCTCCAGCAATCCGTTCCTCCTATGAAGCTCCTGCCGTTCGTGTTGAGATCCGTGATGACTACGAAGCACCTGCCCTCCGATCCAGCTACGAAGCTCCAGTAGTGCGTTCCAGCTATGATGCCCCTGCCATCCGCGTCCAGTCTTATGATGCACCCGCCATCCGTTCCAGCTACGACGCCCCTGCCATCCGCGTCCAGTCTTCTTATTAAACGGAAGCAGTTATAATGTGACGTTTTCAGGGAATCCAACCCCTTCGGTTTCAATAATGTACATAATTCTTCCGAGAAAATAAACTCGATATCTACACGTAAAAAGTCTCTTTTCATAAAACCGCTTTTAATTTGGCAAACAATTTTAAGCACACATTTAAATGCACTTCGGAAAACATGCTTTTTCGAATTTGAATCATAAAATTAGACATAAACATATACCTTAGCTGTGGGTAGTGAACAAGCACCAATCAGAATTTAAATCGGCACCCGCGAGTTTTCAAAAATGACATACTTACGGCATAGAACTTTGACTTTGTCCAACGCTAAAGTGTGGGTTGCATATTTCATTTCCCTTCTGATCTGATTTTCTGCAGTGTTGATCAGTTGTTCGATATTTTTAGAAACATTTTCCCATTTCAAAGGTATATAAAATTAGAAGAGGTTTTCGTTAGTAAAGTAGAGTTTTTCTCTAATTAAACAATTAAAAACGTTCTGGTCCAGATTTCTAGGTCGCCATAATGTCGGACGTGGGTGAAGTAAAAGTAAGTCAGAAGTTACTTTTGTTCTTGGGCGAAAGGTTAACTATAGTTCATCTTCATAACAAATGGGCTATTTTCTTTCTGGATAAATAGGATTTGGAATCGGAATTGGAAGGATTATCACTGGAAATGGACAAAGATGCAACAGATGTTGAAACTGAAGATGAACAAAGCAAGCCAGAGGAAGGGAGCAGCATGGCGAGCGAAGTAAGCCATGGAAAGCCAGAAGAAAGCGAGAGGGACCTTGGTGGTCTACACCTTCACCCTCACACTTGCATGGATGATCAAGAAGCTCTGGAACTGTTCAAGACGACCATTAGCAAGAAGAAGAATATCTATTCTACGGATCCTGTTCCATTAAACTCTCCTTGGACGTTCTGGGTGGATCGGTGAGTAAATATGTTTGAGAAAGCATAAAACTATATGAAGAAAGGGCTGCAGGAAGAGAAAGTAAGATTTGCCATTGAATTTCACCATCTGTGAATGCGAAAATGATTTTTGTTATATTACATAACTTCTAGAACTGAGCGTGGAGTGAATGTGCAGCAGTATGAAGCAAATCTTAAGAGAATTTACACAGTTTACACTGTTCATCGTTTTTGGGGCGTTTACTATAACATTCCAAAGCCAAGTGATTTGCAGTGTCGTTCCAGGTAAATATGAATAGTTATTTTTTGCATTTGGCTATGATAACGTTGTACTCTAACGAAGACATTTTTAATGCACAGTTTACACATGATGCGTGATGAGCGGAAACCAGTTTGGGAGGAGACTTATAACTGCAAGGGAGGCACCTTCCGATTGCGCGTGCAAAAGAAAGATACGGTAAACGGTTGAGCTGTGGATTCAATTTAATTGCTAAATGAAAGTTTGATAGTAATGTATATTTTTTCACGGAACTGTTTGGCTCAAATGTTTGTTTCTGCATAGGACAAAGTGTGGAGGGAAATGCTAATGGCTGCTATTGGGGAACAGCTTAATGAATATGTTGCCGAAAATGATGAAGTTTGTGGAGTGTCTGTGTCCACACGTGAAAGGGAAGATGTAGTTTTGGTTTGGAACACAAATGCGAAGGTTGCATCTCAAGCTAAAGTCTTTGATTGTGTCAGACTCCTTCTTCCGGATACAAACTTTCTCTCGCAGTTTTACAAACGTGAGTGCAAATATGTGTTGCTTTAAACAGTTTGATGACTTGATGAGTTTATTGAGTTTTTCCAAATGAAAATTTTATTTTATTATTTTTTTAGCTCATGAGACTCATCACGCATTTGAGAAACAAGGCAGAGGTAGATTCCGCAAGGAAATGAATTCCAATTCGAACACATCAAATCTTAATCCTGCGCCGTCAACAACCCGTGTAACCGAGACAGGAGGCGAGGATAAATAGGGAGAATGAAAAACATGCAATAGCACTAACTTATTCAAACTACATTGTCAAGTCATAGTATAGGCGAACATATCGAATTATCAAATACTTCAAACTTGAAACATCACAATTTTGACCAATTCCAGCAGATTCAAAATTCTAAGCTAATCCAGTTAAGTCAGTTTAGTTTAAATACACACGTTCATGTGTTAGATAGGAAAGTTTTTCGTATTTTTGAAAAAGGGAATAGAATGAGTAATGAAAACGAGAATAATCAATCATCATTTTCCGTAAGATACGCATATATTTACGCCATAGCATAAGTGAAAGTCAGATAAAATGTTAGGATTAGCAATATGTGCAATGTACAGGTATTGATATTTCGTTTCAAGTATAGATATATTTTTACTAGTACACGATTCTCAATAATGCGTATATATATTTACAAATTTGTCACATGCTTAAAGCAATAAAAATGCTAACCTCACTGCTGTATATGTATAGAGTACGTGGAGGTATCATAATATCACTATAAAAATCATACATGTAACTTATTAATAAAAAATTAAGATCAAGAACATGATCACATTTCGTAAATATGGATTCATTCTAGGACTCTCAATCTACGTTATCGTAATGGCAGAAACAAGAAGAATAGGGGATAAAAAATTTAATTGAAAACTGGCCATACAAAATAACGTGTTATATTGAATCGGCATACATTCACATCTCGGAACAGAATGATATTAACAAGAGTCGCGTAAATATAAGCTTCATAATCTAATCGTGTCATCATCATCATGCTGCGCGATTAATTGTAAGTTTTGCAATTTCATGTCATGAAATTTAGCTTGGAAGATGCTTATGGTACGTCTATGTATGTGATGTGTGGGTATACTATGAAATTGAACAAAATTAATGTTTTTGTTCCCAGCTGTATCTACATGGACATTTCAAACATGCGATGAATCTAGACAGGTTGATATGTGCTGATGCTGAGTACATATGTAGTTTCATAGGTTCATAGTCCATGTTTCTTGTTGTCAGCAACACTTGATCCCATGGACTGACTGTAAACCAGTCTTGTTTTCATAACACTCCAGACTGGTCGAGACGAGAATATTTTAAGGATTCTTAAGGGACATCCTAAAATACTCTTACCCTGGGCTCACAGCAGCAGCAGGTAGATATTTGAGGACCCTTATGCATATTTTTCTCTATATAAATTGATTGGTGCATGGTGATATACTGCCATACATGAGGCAGTTTAAGTTTGATTTTACATGAAAGTTATAAAGGATCCAACCTGAAGCAATCAAATATTAAAACTTTTCTGCTTTCAGCGTTTGTGATTTTCTCAAAGTTGCGAAATTCTGGATATCAAGATCAATTGATTCTGCATTCTGCGCAACTGCAATTCTCGTTTGTCCTTACCTGCTTTCTATTTCCCTTCGATATACTATTTTGTCTATACCTGAATCCCAAGAAAAAAGGTGCCAAAATGACGGACAGCACAAGACCACAGGCGAAATTCTTTCCCCACATGAAAACTCCTATGCTTCCCAAGGAGACTTTCTCTGGAAAGATAGCTCTCATCACCGGAGGTGGAACTGGACTTGGGAAAGGAATGGCGTTGATGCTTGGGAGCCTTGGTGCGTCTGTCGCTATATTAGGAAGGTAAAAATCATAGACATGTTCATTCGCCATGCATAATTAAATGCACGTATAAAATCAAATGCATTTATCTCATCTCGTGTATCAAAACTGGGCCTTGAGATAGGAGAGATACGGAATGATTATTTGAAAATGAATCATGAATGACAAGTATTTCTTTGGATTTCGAAGGCGTCAACATGTTCTCGAAGAGACGGCAAAAGAACTACAAAAGCAAACTGGTGGGAAAGTGCTCGCTTGCTCTGCCGACATTCGTGATCCAGAGGCGGTGAAAACGGCGATAGACAAGGTTGAGAAAGAATTGGGGCTTCCAACACTCATTGTGAACAATGCTGCTGGAAACTTCATCTCTCCCACTGAAAGACTTTCTCCCAACGCATTCAAGACGATAATTGATATCGTTCTGAATGGATCTGCCAACGTGACGCTTGACATCGGCAAGAGACTGATCGCTGCTCAAACTGGCAAGTGCAAACTGACATCGGCATATGCTGCAAATTTAGTTGAATGATTTACAGCTTTGTCCAGGCCACTAGGAGCTTCAGTAACAGTTATATCCTTTTCTTTTTGAAGGAGGGACCGTGCTGGCTATAACGACCACCTATACCTATCGCGGGTCGGGTTTTGTCGTTCCTAGCGCAGCGGCGAAGGCTGGAGTTGAAAATATGATGAGGTCGCTTGCATCAGAGTGGGGAAGACACGGCATCCGCTTGAACTGCCTAGCTCCAGGCCCCATTGATACCGGCCCAGAATCTGGAGCTTGGAGCCGTTTGGATCCCACTGGAAGGTTTGACTTTTATTTTTTGCGAAGTTGTTTGTGATTTCATACAATGTTCTGGAGAAAAGCATTTGCATAGATGTGCACAAATTGTCCAGCTAGTGTAATTTAGTAGTATTAAATATACATTTACTTTTAATAGTTTCAAGGATATGGCCCTTGAGAAACTTCCAGTTGGACGATTTGGAGGAGTGGAAGAATTGTCAAACCTGGCAGCATTTCTTTTGAGCGATTACTCCTCATTCATGACGGGAGAGGTGATAAATATAGTTGCAAACAATGAAAAATTTAGCGATTCACTGACCATCTTGTCTACTACTTAAATTTCAGACTGTTGTCCTCGACGGTGGCGAAATAGGCTTCGGAGCAGGCGAGTTCAATGGATTAGTGCAGGTACCTAAGGAGCAGTGGGATTTCATGGAGAAGAAGATACGTGAAACTAACGCCAAGCAAAAGGGAAAGTCCAAGCTTTAGACATGTTCTTGCGAACTGAACCAATACTTACTTTCGCAACCTGATTTGATTCCAGTTCCAGTCTAAAGCAACTTTGAGGAAAATTACAATAAAAAATGCACCATGTCATAAGATAAGATGTTCGAATAAATCATCTCTTTAATTTTCATTTCATTATCCTTGAAAAAAGATCATCAACAAAGGACAGCTTTGTTCACTCGTGTCCTTCCTTTGATGCATAGCGTAGATTGATATCTTCAACTTTTCCAACTCCGATGGTCTTCTTTCTCCAGACAGGGGCGTCCTGAAGCTCTGCATCACAAGCGGCAACAGGACCAGAAGGTGGTTATTTGTTGTTGGTATACAATACATGAAGATTTTCCTTGTTGGAGTATTTCCTGAAAGAAAATTGTCCAGGACTTAGGACAAATAAGTATCTTTTAACTGTCACTGTGATTGTTTCCGAATTCCGGATATTTTCATCTTGAGTACTCGTTTTATTTTGGTCTAGCTCGAAGATGTCCATGAAAACATGAAAAACTGGATCCTCCTGTTCGGATTTTTGTTTGGGCTATTCACGGCAGAGCTTTATCATTACATGATAAGAATTTGCTTTATTGTGATCTACTTTGTGTTTTTCACGTTGTGGGTGTCATATTTTATAATTTGCTTACCGGAAACGGATTGGTACTGGGTTCTTACTGGACGAGGTCCAAGTCCTATGCTCCGCACGATAATTAACAACAATCGGTATCGGTACAGAATTTGATTTGGAATTGTAATTCTCCTGGAGTTCCAATCTGCAAAATCATGTCCAGAATGGCTGCAAAGTTTACTAAAGAATCTACTCCTAATTTGTCAAGTATGCCTTCGGGGTCAGGAGCAGTGAAGCAGAAAAAGTTTTGCACTCGGGGCGAAGAATTCCTTGATTTCTTAAAAGCACTAGGTTATGAGCCGGCTTCTAAACATCAGAAGTATGAGCATTTCGAGTACCTGTTCCAGAATGATAAAAGTGCGAATTTTGTGAAGAAATTGATGGCCACGATGAAGACACAACATTGCCTTCTTCCTGAGGAAGTTGAAAGGTAATTTATAGCCAAATGTTGTGTGATAAGCATCCATATTATGTCAATTAAGATTTTGAAGGTTCCAGCTAGTAAATTTGTGTCTTTTTTAATTATCTTGACAGTTTCGAAATACTAAAGAAGGACGGCTTCGCATTGTATGGTAACGATTTGGAAACTGCCGTTTCCAGAAGACGTGCCATTAATGAGATGTATAACCAACAAAAACTCAAGAATGTAAGGAAAAAAGAAGACCTGGAGAAGGAGCTGGAAAGAAAGAAAGTGGAAGTAGAAAAGCTGAAGGAACTGGAAGCTGCGTTTCAGTAAGTATTTCACTTAGAATTGTTTGAATAGAATTAGGAATCTCTGCTGGACTAAACCACGTTATTTTAATGTCTATATTTTAGAGTGGAAGTTGCTGGCTGGCAAACAAAGGAGACTAAAGTGAAAACCGTCCTCAGCATTGTTCAGCGTTTAGTTGAGGACTCTGAAAAGGATATCGAAGTCGATTTAAAGCTTCTAAATGAGAAGATGGTAGAGCTGGAAAGGAATGTGGTGGAACATAAGAAAGACCTTAGTGTTGAAAATCCAACTGTAAGTGTGTTACTGAATCATTTCCTCGTATTTTTATTTTCGCTATTCAGAAACTCAAATATACTCTTTGAAGTGCTGGATTAATTGCTAAACTGTTTAATTCAATTGTTTAGAAAAGCAGTGTTCACTACCTCTGTCAGATTGATGGGAGAAATCTCCTGGAGAAGGAAGAAAAGTTATTTGAAATGACTCACGAAATGATTCGAAAACATGGGGCCAAACTAATTATCAAAGAGGCAGGCTACGGAGTCGAAGGAGATCCTTTAAACAGTGAAAACGTTCGAAGAGTATTTTTTCAATTTGAGAAAGATTTTGAGCGACTCAAACACTGCATTATATTCGAGAGAGTGCGAAAGATCGAGATGGAAATGGCCATTGCTGGACAACGAGGAAGTGCAGATACATTCGATGAGTGTTTGAGAAAGGCTAAACAACTGTCGGAATTCGATTATGATATCAGCACGTAAGAGCATGCTTTTATTTTGAGTTGTCCATCTAATTACTGAATGCCTGATTTGTTCCGCGTTCATGTATTGTTTCTTTATTCTAAACTAAAATACTTCTGTAGAAAGCTGCAACTGAAAAACCGTGAAGACATCGACAATCTCACCATTGCGTTCCAACGAGAAAGTGAGGAGCTGCTTAATCATGTTCGCCAAAGTACCTTATCTGTGATTAATCAGCAATTTTCAGCTTTGACCAACATCAAGGCCCGATCCAAGGTGTGTACAGAGAATCGTACATAACACAATTTTCAATTATTATTGTCTATGGGATAACATGAAGCAATATATTTACAATATGCTCTTTATGGTATTTTTGAAGAAAAAACTTCACGAGTTCTTTACATTAGTCTCGAATGTACTCAAAGCGCAGAAGGTTCGTCTAAGTCTGATTCGGAGTTTTGTTAAAACAGAAGGAAAGCTGTACGGGAGGCTGTTGAGTAATATTGAAGATAATTTGGCAGCTAGCTCAATGCATTCGGAGGTTCTAATAATTTTACAAAACTAGTTTCATATTTCATTTAACTGAATATTTAAAACAAGTATTTCATGTACTTTCTCCAGAAATTGATGTCCAAACAATCAAAGTCCATTTCTGGACTAACTCTTGAAGGCCAAATATTCTCTTACCTACTGGAACAGTTTGGGATACCAGCCCCTGTCGATATTTTGCAGTCGATACCAGAAGTCCATACAATAGTTGAAAAAATATTTTCTGAAATGGAGGAATCCACTTATAGCGTATTCAAAGAGGATAACGCTCAATGCCAAAACGATTTCAAACACCTGTGCAAGAAACATGAATTATTGAAAAAACTTCTGGAGTCCACAACTCATCCATCAAAGGAAGTTGTCCGGAATTATATAAGGCAAGCTGAAGAACACTCCAAAGTTTCGGAGGAAAAGCTGAATGCATTGAAGCAAAGTAGAGTGAGCCAAGTTAAGGTACATGTTTCGTATTAAAATATTTATTTTATTCCCCGAAAAGTAAATACGAAGGTACGAAAGTAGGTAATACAAAAGCATTAAATGAACTAACACGTAACACATTGTTGTAATGTTGTCATCTTTCAGGAACGTGTGATACAACCAAAAGCAAACTTGGAAAACATGAAAGATCTTCTAAATTTAAACAGGAAATAATGCCACACCTCCCCTGGATAATTTTACGCTTCTCGCTACTACCAATGTCGTCTAAGTCTGAAACTTCACGTTCGCCTTTGAAATAGTTATTAGTATTTACGATATGCACATGTCCCTTGTAAAATCATTAGAAGTGTTCGTATTTCTCGTATTTTGTAGAAGATTGGAATAATAAGATTGAAGTTATAATCTTTCGAAGAGATTGTAGACGTTTTTTTGGATTCATCTAACCACCTTCACACATGCATGCTTATTATGAACATATTTAAAAATTCGGCGTATTCATTCTTTTTTATTTTCACATTCACTTTTAACTTGAATAGTTGTTCCCATTACATATGTATCAAACTAATGCATGCTTAATATTGTTTAACCCTTGCATTCTTCATTGAATGCAGATATGAAACATGGAGTGCGTGCTAAATATTAACCATTCGTGACAAGAAAACGGGAAGTGACATAGGTAAATGATTAATACGCTAATTGTAAAATATTCATTAGAACGGTTACGGAGGACTCTTGTTTCTTGTTTCATGCGTTGCATCGTTGCGTGTGATAAACTGTTTCAGTCTCATGATAATGTAATTTGTAAGCACGCTCACACTGATTTCACTATATCACCATAAAAATAATCGTTCCATAGCATAATTACTAGATCACTTGTCACTTCTCATGTTCTCATCAATGTCAAAATTCTTTGTCGCCACACTCCCTGACTGGCCACACACCTGCATTCCTTCCATGTCCGTTTTGCGTGTCTGCCGCACCGATGGAACTGAAACTTCGAAAGATAAAGTCTCAGGCTAATGATCTTGATTTGAAGCTTGCTGGAACGTGGAATCCCCTTCACTTTTAATATCCAATCTTTGGCGATGTCCAGAATCTCTGAACTATGATATGAGTTCAAATTCAAATCCGCACGTATCACTCATATGTACATATCTACATTTCATTCAGCCATTATTCGTGGGGTAGTTCAGGTATATATAGTGCGGAACGTTTGGTGGATGTATCAGTAGAAAGTTGTTTTTCAAACTCTCATTTTCTTATATCCGATCCGAACGGTGCTACATCTGCAAAATGGCCATGAGAAACATTTCTTTGGTAAGTAAAATATTTATATATGATTGCACTTTCTCGTTAACGATTTCGTCTACAAGCCTGAATTTCTGAATTTTCAGATTATCCTTTTCGTGCTGGTGGCAGCCATGATCTCGTCGGGTAGCAATATTGGACAAGGTGACTCCCCAAGACAGGGTAGAATTCATGGTTTGTGGGGAGGCACTGGATACGGACTGGGCTATGGGTGAATGAATATTTTTTAAGGACATAAATAATTTTCGAGTGAATGAGTGTATGCAACAGGCAACACGCAAGTAACGTAAAAATTGATGTTTTACTCCCGACATTTCAATACAAATGCATGTGTCCTCTTTAAGGAATGAACAAATTTTGAGAGAAAAGTTAGGCGATAAAATCATATAAGTCGGAATAACATGAGTAATTAATAATTTAGGTATGGTAATCCTTATCGTTATCCCACTTACAACCTCTAGTGGGCACGAATATCCATTTTATGGTACGCTGTTTATTAAATCCACTTTGTATTCGTAAAATATTTGTATGTCAAGTTTTTTCAAAGTGTACTTTTTCTTTACAGAAGGATATGGATGGGGGACCGGGAGCAGTATCAATATAGACTATAAGGACATGAATAATTATTTAATGATATACTCTTTCCAAATGAAGCCACTGGTTTAAATGTGCTAACTAGGATATAACTCTCTGTAATGTGATATTTGTATTATCGGGACCGCTTTTATGATCTGGGCAGATCCATTCGCTCATGTATATCATTTCCTGAATAAAATGTACGCAGAGAGAAATGAAACAAAGATAGCTCAATTATTTATTGATTCCGCAATTATTGCTTTTGAATAACGTTTGCGGGAGCCTGGAAGCGTTTCCATTATCATTTTCCATGATCCTAATTACAAAAGCAGGTGAAATAGGATTTGATTTTAGAAGGAAGATGGCATGGGGTTTCATTAAAGAAAAGGAGAATGCAATCCATTATGGCATCAAGAAGGGAGACAATTTTATGTGCATTTATGATAATTATGATGTTGATGTACCTATGATGTATGCTGATAGTTTATGATGAGAGAGGCATTAGCAATGGGTGCATTGTGGTAAAAAAATGATGGAGAAGAATTAATCTGAAAATTATTTTGTTGATTACAAATATTATTATTGACTAGTAGCAAATTGTACAAAGAGATCAATACATTGTCATAATGAGAACAAATGCGGAAAAGTTTACAATACATATTACATAATATCACAGGAATAACATAGGGACAAAGTCATAAAGTCTAACAGGATACAATTTTTATAAAAATGCTAAAATAAAGTTAAAATATATTGACACGTCCGTTGAGGTCGAGGGCGGCGATGAATCCTCCTCTCATCACGGCGACATCAAGGGGAAGGTCCAAGGGCGTCTCTCCAATGGCACGGAATGTGCGGAGAAGACTTCCATCGGGCCGGAACACCTTGATGGCGTTGTGACGAGAGTC
>JAQFZW010001775.1:0-22906 GCA_034687055.1 Heteromurus nitidus
TAACGCGGACTCATATCGCCAGACAAAAAATATCGTACTGAAAACCGACTTGAGAATTGTACTCTGCTCATCTGCCTTCATCCAAGTTTTTTCCAAACTCGTCATGTATCTTCTCTCGTCTCGTTGTTCTTATAATGGTAAATGAAATGTCATCTATCCTTATCTTACAAGTGTACACTGTTACTTCTGGCTTTGTAATATGAAGATTTCGGAAATACTTAGATGCGGAGAAAGGAAGGGAACTGAAAGGAATGAGAAATTTAGCAAGCACAAACAAAGTGAAACAAGGGTTCATCAAGAGACTCCCGATAGCTTGTGTGTAGACTACAAGACGACTTGTTTCAGCTGGGGTTACCTGTTCCAACGGAACTGTAAATGCAATATTAACAGGTTAAGTAAAAGGTCATTCATGGTAAAAAGCCAATGTCTTTAGTCTTTAAGAATCCGGGTTATATGCTGTATATGTGCATGTATTTTCTGGTATTTCTTGCCCAATGAGTTTGAGTAATTCTAATTGAATCTCGTGAACGAAACTGTCTCATCTCTTTTCAAGTCAACTTGGTATATTGCAAAGAGACGAAGAGTCCACACACGTGCTCCACCTCTTCCTAATTTAAGTAGAGAATATTGAAGGGTTCATGTGAACATCAAACAAGGCTGGAATGGAATGAAAAAAGTTCATCGTAGGAGAAAAGGAGAGAACATTCCGCGAGTACAAAAACCCTGCTAATGGCAGATGTCGTATATAAACACATAAGTAAATTTTTTCTCCATATATGTATCTATCCCCTTTGATGCATACGTAGGCTTTGATGTTTTATAATTGGTAGTAAGGTACTTTGAAATATTTAAGTTTACACATTTTTTCAACAAACTTTGAACACTAGATGGGCTTCTGAACAAAAGTATTTTGAGTAAAAAACAGAACAGGGCAACCCTTTGACTAAAACATTTCATGTTCTAGTCTCACTCTGGTAATGTCATTGGTGAGTGATTCTTGCTAAATAAAGGAAAGTCAAATTACGCACATACCATACCAGTGTTTTAGTTTTCAAAGAAGGCATGCCCAATATTGAAGTGGGTCCATGTCCATGTACCTTATATTCCATAGAAAGTTGTTGGGAAAAGAATTCACCCTGTTTCGAAGCTTTCAGTCAAGTAAACATTGTAACCAGTGATGTGGAAATTCCCTTTCTGCTTTGCAGTTAATTTCCATGAATTCTGGAATACTTACATAGGGATACGTAACGCTCTGGAATATAACACTAGATGAAACTCCCAAGTGGAGAGTTTTTTTGTTTATCTTTACAAAAGCAAGGGAAATGGGGTTGTTTGAAAAGAAATACGAAGAGTTTTTGGAATCCTTGTTTTTACCCCTTTTTCCTACGAGAAAATCATAAGGGTGGTACTGAGAATGTTGTTTGCGAAGTAACTCATGAGGGAGAAGGGTGCCGTAGAATCTGGATCTTTCAAAAGAAACAGTATTCGTATGTACACAAGCGAACTGGTTAGAGCATCATTAGCATTTGAATACAAGATTTTCCAGATTTTGTATTAACCCCTTGGATTACAACCGTGAGAAACCGATTGTACAACATGTAAATCATTTTACGACCCAAAATGTGGAAAGGTGTGCATTTGTAGATTAGTCTCAAGCCCAACAATTGCTCGATAAGTGTTTTATGCACATTTCATAAGTAAACCATCTTTATGTCTTAAATACATATGTAGTGTAGATCCTTTCAAAAAAGGTTTCTTAAATGCACATTTTATTCGAGAAGGCAACTTTGAACCTAATTTAAAAAATTTGAGTGTGGCTCTTGCACATGTGCAATTTAATTTGATTCTGGCAGAGTATGACTTCAAAATTTCTACTCCCTAGAAATTAGTAGAAATCTGATTTGCTCAAATACATTATGCAATCAGAGATTCAGAGTTGTGTACGCATTGGAACATTTCATGCTGAACGAAAAGTGGTATTCTGCATAATTATATCCGCTAGTGATTTGAAAACGTGCGTTCAACTGCAAATGGATGCATATTGTTACAAGGCCTGATCTCGATTTAGATTTGCTGACGTGTATATGAACGTCTCGAAATTCAATAGGTCATCCTGATTTAACTGATATTCTTCTTCAGATTGTTCAGATCATATTTCTTTTTATTTCGGGTTTTAGCAAGCTCAGCCTAGCTAGAAAGGGAGATCTTTTTAATTCATTTATTGCTTCTTCCCACTGTAAGGGCGAAGGAGCATCATCGGACATTTCTCTACTCAAAATACTTTTTAACTTTTTTCCTCAGGAACGGATGAGCTTTACTTAGCTTAGCCAACAGTTTTCTTTGAGCAGTTTTCAGAGAAATTGCCTATCCAAAAAATTGGTAATAGCAATCGTAAGCATAAGTAGCAAACAGTTGGTACGGAGGAGGTTTAAGTGGAAAGTGGAATCAATTCTATTCAATTTCTCCCCTTCAAAACATTCTTATTTTCAGAGAAGACGGAGAAAAAAGAAATGAAAGTAAAATCCTTTTGTCAAAATCTTTCACTTTGCAGACTTTTTGTGTAACCCATCATGAATTTATATGTATGTTCTGTACCTATATGCACGAAAAACTTTTTCCTTCCTTTTGTTATTCTTTCCTTTACTTTTTCTGCTTTCTTTGCGTGAGCAAAGTAATAGCAATGAGTATAATACATAAAAAGTTCGGGGAAAAGTAGCAGAGGTGGACAAGCTATTTTAACTAGAAAAGAAGAAAGGGAAAAAATAAGTATAAAAAGAATAAAATAGATCGAGTAGGATAATGATACGAATGCCACGATGCTAAAAAAGGAAATGGATACATTGAGAATAATAAAATTTTAGATCCTTCCCAGCTGGTTTTAGTAAGCATTTTGTAAAAAAAATCCTTAGATCATCATGATTCGAACTTTGAGACATTTACCATAAAACGTAGTATATATGTTTGCGTACTTTTGAAATATACCAACGAAAATGTTAGCCTAAACATAAGAAAATGTTCTTTAGAAAATAAAATCTGGGGCGTTTTGAATAAAGTAAGAAGTTTCGCAGGTATTTGTTCGTAAACTCACACGAGAAAATATGGTTTCCATCCTTGATCTGTCGCATTTTATTTATGGATATATTATTTGCACGCTTCACTTCCAAAATGCAATGCGATGGCAAAAGAACGGTTGTGACATAATATTAATTTTGTTGGAAACATGGAAAATACGTGATATTGCATGACGATCATGTGATCTTGTTAAAAATACTTAAAAGCTAAAACGAAGCAAAAGTGGACGAATCTCAACTTCTAAAGTCGTGAAATATGTTTGCAATCATTAGCCATTTTATTGATATCTTTTCACTCTATTCTTTATGAAATTGAAACTTCTTTCCTAAAGTACGTATATGTATGGCAGACACTATTATTAGGTAGGCTCATGATAAAATTTGGTTATTAAACGTGATGAGAAAAGAAATTTGCAATATTCAAGTAATATTCTCCTTTAGTGAAATACATTATAAATATTAAATTGCATGCAAGTGGCCTTTCTGATTGGTATATATATAATGATCCACATATATTTATCACATTATCGCATTCAACATTACGGTGGCATTTGTACTCAACGCAAGCAACAACAATGGTTCGTGAATGAATATGAAAGTCTGGAAAACACACAACGCGCTGTATACTTCTTTTTGCTACTGCTGTTATTCACCGGTGAACATTCAACACCACAAACCTTGAACATATATTTTTTAAGTTGAGTGGTCCATGCAGCTACAGCGAAGTAAATCATGATGAATGTCTACACGCCTATAATCACAATATGATATCACGAACGCAAACAAAATGTCACTATTTTTTCATTCGGTGAGCATTTTCCAGACTCGTGTTCGGTTTCTTTAGGGGGAAAGAAGAAATAAGCAAGGGGCATATCGTTACAAACTGGAAAATGTGATGAGCACGTAGACGTGTAAAAGTGAGTTGAATGTTGCACCCAGGGATGATAAGATACATAATAATACCAACAGTTTATACACATTACATTTTAAAAACGAATTAGAGCATTTCACAAGACGATCATATTGGATCTAATATGCACTGGGCACAGAATTCATTACAAAGGCCGGAATTATACTTCATTTTATTAAAATATTCTAGTTGAATTTGGATAGTATGCTTACGTTAGTTCATAATGCAATACCCTATATCGTGCTCAAACTGTTGAGGTTGTCACTTTTCAATGTTTCATATAACAGAATAACAGTATAGGTGTTACAAGTGAAAGATAGGATATTATTATGATGTATTAGTTGATTGCAGGTAAAATACCTTATATAGTATGAATGAACACATTGTGTACTCCGGCATGTGCGTGAAGAGAACTCAATTTTCTGCAACAATAACATTTTGAATTCTATTAGATCGGTAGAGCGAACGTTTGTTTTGACATAATATACACATATTTCAATATCCATATCCTCTCTTCGTCGTCGTTTCGTTTATGAGTAAGGATTTGGCTTGTCCAATTGATCAAATAATGATTTGTTATTACTATGATTTCCTTTAATTAATGTAACAGTTCAGTTGATACTTCTCAAGGAATGCTGTGTACGTATACATGAAATGTACGTCTCTCTGTTTTGCTAACGTTGGAGAAAGTTGTGTTTGTCTACTGAAATTGTAGTTATTGCATTAGTTGAACTGTTCGTTCGTGATTGTGAAAACAAGGATATCTGGATGACAAAGTAAGCAAAAGGCAAGAGAGCATTTTATTCCCATTATTCCATTATACTGCTATACTTACGTAGTTCCACTCTCACTCTCTTCCTGTTAGCTAATGCTCTACGTGAAGGAGCCTAGGGACATTATAAAAATGATCCGAAAGAACGGAGAACCATCTAAAAAATAACCAAAAACCAAACAAAAGCTCATAGGAAGAACTCTTGAGTTTATTATCTAAAACTAAATAAACAGAAGTAAACTGAATTACATACAAGTTTGAAAACTCTGATGTTCAACTTCAGATGATAATATACTTTATTTTGTTTTATTGTCCGTTTGTTTACTGGTTTACTGCGCAGAGATAGAGAAAACGCAATGAAATGAGGTAAAAAGGGGGAAACGTCGGTAAAAAATACTGAGAAGAGACAAGATGAGGGAGACGTGCAAACGGAAAATTTCGAGAGATGGGAACAAAAAATGGTAAAATGAAATCATAGATTCAGTTGAAGACTCTTAATTCAACAAGAGAGTACGGAGCAGTAAGTACGTACTCGCTCGTTCCATGAGTGAGTAAAATGAAATATAAACTTTTACGTAGCATCATGTAACAGCATATAATTCGAAATGAAAGCAACTACTCACGCTTCTGGAGAAAGAAATGTATCGCTTGTTTGAGATAAGATTGCATTACAGTTTGATACATAATGGATCATGTGAAGGAATAATATTATTTGGGATTATAGCGAATTCGTCTTCCACTTTTTTCTATACTTGTTTGCAAAGAATGAATGTAAGTTCTTCTCGGAAAAAACTGACGAGTTGTGAGATGAGACAAAAAACGTACCTCCTTCCTCTATGAAAATACAACGTCCCTAATACAAGTACACGAGAGTTGAAAGGGACACGTGAATATTGAGACTCGTAAATAAATTTTCAATTAGTTGGTATGCTGAAAAAGGGGCGAAAGCCCGGTTGGTTAGAAGAATAGTAGGATCCGTACGTAAAAAGAGTTCATCATTTTGCTTCATATCATGTCATTCATAACCTCCATGCATCTCATGGAGCTGGGATTAGTGTAGTTGTAACATGTGGCTGTAGTCTTGTGCTACAATTATGTCCAAAAGTGGCTAGAGACAGTACCCAGTACTTTGAACTCAAGGAATATGTAGATATTCAAAAGACATATAACTCAAATATTGCATTTTCAACGGTGGAACATCTTGTATAGGGCATTGTATAACTTATCCAACTTTCTTCGCTTGTCATACTCCCTGCCTTCTTGTCGTGATAAAGTAACATATTATAAGATGCAGAGAAATGCCTCATTTCAATGTAAAACATAACTATCTATATAGCGCGTCTATGCAATGCAAGCTCAACTATATACATAAGCGGTGTTTCAGAGTTCTTACGTAAAACACCACTTGGAAATATTTTATTCGTCGCAAAAAATTCAAATGGGTCTATTTATTCCTTCCTTTAAGCTCCCTGTAGGAGTCATACCATTAAAGAAAAGCTTTATTGAGCGCATCCCATTCTATCTGTATGTAATTCAAATAGATTATCATACGAAAATAGAAGCATTCCAACAGTTTCTCTTTCCATTCCGAATTTTCCCCGTATTCCCTATTCTCTTCGAAACGTTCATTTCAAACATAAGCACACAATGTCCTGTTCCTTCATGCCGTAATGTTTTCCGTGGTTAGGCAGTTAGTTAGGATTACAGTAGCGAATCTGAAAGTCAAGTTACGATAGGATGGAAGATTTGAGAGGAAGAGAGGCGTAATAAAAAGTGTTTTCTCCATTTCCGCCATTCATTTCGTATTCCACGCCAAAGGTTCCTGAGTGACTTAGCCTAGGTGCCTATATGAAAAGGATGGGGTGATGGGACTTCTTCTAAAGATGGTAATTCTACCAGACCACTGTGTAGCAATGAAATGAACAACTTTAAACGACTGGTAAGGTTCGTTAAACAGGTCTTATACTTGGCTCCGTAGTTGACCAGAATTTTGTTATCGCCTGCGGATATCTTCAAGACATGCTGACAACGACTGATGGCCAGTGGTAGTTTGTGTCTCTCGTCTCCCGAAAGTTTATACATGTCTTAATAGATTCAAAATAGACTAATTTACCTAAACACGTTAGATTATTTTCACCACGCTTTGTAAAAGATATTTGTCAGTATGAAGCAAAAAGTACATAAGTAGAAGGCAGATGAACTTTTTGGAATGTATTCCATGTTTTTATGGATCAACGAGCTTCCCTCAAGCTCTCAACAGCTTTCAATTTCCTCAGAGAAAGTGCTATCCTTGAGTTTTAAATGAAGACAGTTTGGTCTGAATAACATGGCATGTTCGTGAAAAAATGCAATTGTAAACGAATAAAAGGATTTCCAAAATTCTCATTTTATACGCCCTTTCCAATTCTATCTCTTACCCTGTCCAACTGCTAGAGGAGTCAGCCAGCCAAGACGGACGAACTAAAAAAATTGTGTGGATAAGAGCAGGAGGGTTAGGATTACTGAGTAGGAGAGGGAATTGTATGGATTCGAATAGAGAATCATTGCATTCGAATGTACCATCGTCTTGAGAGACATTCTGTGAAAATATTCTTCACGACGAGGAGAGTCGCCGTTGTGCGTAGCACATCCTCATCCTTTGTAAGTTAGGCATCAACCTAAGTCGTAGTTCTATTGTGGCTGGGGCTACTTGAAACTGCAAGAATCACAATTAAATCAATAATCAGTTACATAATGGTAATTCACATCATGACAATAAAACATAAAATCTTAAAGCATATTTCACTTTCTATACTTCTACAGCAGTGGCTCGTTCAGACGTTCGAGATTTTGCAAATGATTTGTAATTTGACTGCGTAGTTCATACTGTATAAACGAATAAGGAATAAAATTTCGATAAAGATTGGCATGTGATATTGTTTTCTGTCTTTTGTTGCATCAATCTCCTATTTCACAGCATCCCTTCTTCGAAAAGAGAAGGAGAAAAGCAAAATGAGAGAGGGAGAATGGATCAGATCAGGATTTCACAGGCATGGCATATTATTGCTTGTTTCTCTTCTTTTGACATTTTCCTGTTATCTACATACATCCATAATATGAACCTTTTTCTCTCTGAAGACAAGTCTCACAAAGCCAGCTCAGCTTTATCCCACCGAAATCGAAGAAGTGAAAGAAGGAAAGCAATCGAATTTTTCCTCTTTTCCTTGTCTGTGAAAATATTATTCGAATTCCGAAAGGAATTTCATCAATAAATCTGCCGCATTTCCCTTTTTCCTAAAAAGGAGCATTCACTTTCAAACATGCCTTTTCTCTCTCTCTTTCTGACTCGCTGACTATCCCGCTTTGTCGACTAATATTGTCCGTAGCACTGTTCGAGTCTGCAGAAAGAAGCAACAGCGAGAAGAAGCAGAGAGTTGATCCTTATTGGTTCATGTCATGACTTTTCCTTCTCTTTTTTCACGATTGGAATATCCATTATTTTTCTTGTCGTTTTCTTATGAACAAATAGATACGTACGTACGTACATCGTGCAGAAGTACATGTACGTATATGAGTACGTATACTTTTGGAAAGGGAAAAAGCACACGAGAGGAGAAAGTTGAAGAGTTCTATCTCTCTACTCCTTTTCTAACATACGTCATGCACGTTAGCTCAAGAAAAGTAACAAAGAGTATGGCAGGCAGGAGACTTTGGTGAGCATTCATTTCGTAAAAAGTTAGGCAGAGTAGGTTCCATCCGTAAAAAAACTTAAGAGCAGCAGAAAAACTTCTTTTTCACGAATAACAGGCTATTATTTGCCGACTGCTGCTGCTGATCGAGACTTTTTGTAATATGTATGACAGATGCGTTTGTCTGGATATTCATGGAATGAAAAGGGAAACTTGATCGTCGTTTTATATTGCTCCAATTCCTCGGGCTCTTTCCTTCGATTGCTTTTCACGTGAGTTTGAATAACACCACCCCTTCTTCCGCCAAGAGAAATGCTATTCCGTATTTTTTCATAGAAATGAGCCAATCACTTTTGATCTGTTCGGAAATCGTGCTATCGTGTTTCTTCAGCTTCAATTTCTTTATCATTTTGGAACAAGTTAACTGTCGAGAGAAATCTGAGAGTCAGCGACTTACTGAACAGTATATACAAACATACATTTACGGGTATGCCTTTTGTGTGCATCTCTGCTCGTAGCTAGTACACAACTAGTCTAATTTTCATTTTTCCATGTCGCATGCCGGAATTTTTCAATGGGAGACGCTGAAGACTTCACCATTATCGTTAATGCTGTGGATGAAGAATGAAGTAGTTTTGAGAGTTGAGACGTCCACCACTACTATATTGTCCAGGTTTACCCGAGTTGCAGACTGGAAAGGAGTTCATTTCTCAGAAAAAGTACAATGCTGGAATTATACTGAAATATCGACGTACATTTCCTCTCAAGGAATAATAAGTTCGACAGATAGAGCAAGGAAGTGAAGAGGGGAAAAATTCCTATCAATTCAGTGAAAAATTGTCAGAGAAGAAAAAGTTGCGTTGATTTCTTCACATATAAGTTGGATCGGTGGGCTCGTTGACTATTGCCTGTCGTTAGCCTAGAGGAGAGAGAGAAACCCATTTGAAGACAATTTTTTGTCATACACTTTTTCTCTCCCACTTATACAGTAATGACATACTTAGGAGGTTCCAAAAAGAGTCCTCTCAAATCCTAAATGCTTTTATTCCTATTTTCTTTATCTACAAAAAAGTTAGTGGTAAAAAGCCAGTAAGTAGCTCTGGAGAACGGGCGGTGTGTGTGGTGCAAGGGCTGACTGTTACTGGAAGTTAAACGAATTCGTAAGGTTTACAGTTGTCCTTTTACGTTTCCCTGTGCTGGAATCTTCCGTAGTTTTCTATATATTAGGCTCACTAAGATATATTTATGGCGACATGTATGATACCTCTCGCACTGCAAAGAAGGGAGTAGGGGCTCACATAGGCCAAAACTCTGTCCCCGGAAGAGAAATGAAAATCATCTTCAGACTTACTTTTGTCCATCCTCGGTTTATACGTGTATAATAAACACTTTCTGAAGCCGTTTAAGAACAGTGAAATGACATTCGGTGTTGGGTATGTCCTCCTCGAATGTATGTATCCATATACACAAGTGTTATACATTGACACAATGCAATATTGATGCATCAGTTCGTAGAAGCAAAAACCGTTTACTAAGAGGAATATCAGAACAAAGCAAATGTACCCTTTTTCAATAACTCAAAGGAAGCAATCCAAAAAAGGAAGCACACACATATGTACGTTATATATATTTATATGTGTTCTTGTACTCGTTGTAGCTTGGAGCATTTCACTACTTTTGTAACTTCCTCGATGATTTTTGAAGATATGATGACAAGTTTTTTTGTCATTCACTTAACTTACTGAGATGGATTGGTAATATTATATTGGGCTGAAGGAAAGGAAAGTGGAGAAAAGAGTTGGCAATGGAAAAAAGAGAGAAAAGAACTTATAAATTCAATTGGTCGATTTGAGCTTCTTGTCCACTTGCAAAAGAGTATAGTGCCCAAGTGCTGCTGACAATAACACATTGGATAGTAGAAAATAGATTGATGTGCTCCCTAATAGGAAAAAACTTTTTTTGAGACTATTTTCGGAAATGGAAAAATTGTAAGGGAATTGATGGAAAGAGCTAAGGAAAAGGGAAAAAGAAAAGTTGGAAAACTGAATTAATGACATTTTAAAAATAAAGTAACTCACATCCTGTTGATGTTTCCATTCAAAAGACATCTCAGGGGATCAAATTTAATGCTCAAGTTTATTTTCCGGAGTTGCCTCCAGAATAATTATTTCGGCTATTCGGCCGAGCTTTGTGATGTCAGATGAAAGGAACCCTGGAAATTTATACAATGCGCATTCGACCTTTTCAGTTTTTTAAATGTTAGCCTCTGTACGTTTCCATAAGGCTTTGAACTAATAACATAGTTGATGAAAGTTTGAGAGCATCATTTATGATTAAAAATCCCTCAGATTAACAAGCAGTTTTTGCTTTAGTTTGGGTCGCAATTTTCATGTGGGACGTGACTTTCAGCCTTGCATTCGGAAGTTAGTTTTCCCTTTGCAACATATTTCTTTCGTGCCACTTTTTCATACTTTTTTGGGATATTCTTTTTCCTTTCATTAACTCATTCTTATTCTTAGTTATCGTGTGTTATGTATGCAACTACTTGTGCTTGCATGACACCAAACCAACACGAGTATTGAAGGGTCAGCAAAGAAACTTTCTATGCCTTGTCCAAAAATCGAAACGAGTCACGGTGCTTCCTTACTCTTTGTCGTGTTTACAGCAGAAAAGGGAAAGAGCTCGGTAAAAATAAAGGAGACTTCTCCCTCCTTTCTACTTCAAAACATGTCCACAAGTTCGAAGCGAGCTGAATACGGCTTGACTATTTTAGTATTCTGATTCTGTAACAGTCACACACGACGAACATCCATACATAACATAGTATGACTCTGTGCAAGCCATGTAAGAGGACACTTTCTTTGAAACTTTTCCTCGCAAGCTTCCTTCAAACATGTATTTTCATTTTATTCGAACGTATTTTTTCTTTTTTTATATTGCTCGCCCAGTATGTATGCATTATATACAGATTTTTATACTAAAAAGTTTGTTGTCAGTCGTGGCACGCTTTTCCATCCCACCACTACAGAGGATCGGGCCGTGTGCACGAAAGCACACACACACATAAGCATCACATATCAGATGAGAACAACGGGTCCATATCTTTCATGCTTTCTCCTCTCTCTTTTTCTCTCTTCTCCAGCTTTGAACCCCAATTTGCGAAGCTTGACATTCAGATTGACATTCAGTGAGGGAGGTCAACCTGACAGGCAACATGCCAGTCAAATACCGATTCAAAAAGGAGCGAGCACACTGCGAGGAGGGCTATGGTTGTGTGGTGGTACCTTTTGTATATTTATTCATGTCCTTTATCAAGATTCAGAAGATGGAAAACTTAGGAACACTCTTCACTCTTCCAGCAGGCTCGTTTTCTCCTATATGTGAAATATGTACATATGTTATGTGTAAATGTGTTCCATCCCCTATTCAGTTACAAGGGAAATCTCCTTCTCGAGCTTCCTCTCTTGATTCTTTATAGTTTTGCAAACTTCTCCGTTCTCTCCTCAATTCAAAAACAGCGTACTCGACTAGTCAAAGGGAATATAATAATAATGGAGGAAGAAGGAAATATAACGTAGAATTGAACATGCAGCAGGGAATCATGATTGCCTAATGCATAAAGCATTTTATTCTTTACGGAGCTGTATACGGGCTGTTGGCTGACTGCACAACGTTCAACTAGAACCGACCGACGATCGACTATCCCTTCTCTCTCTCTCTCCACTTCACCTCTTTTTTCGGAAGAGATATCTGGGAAAAGGAATAAATAAAAGCTGGACGCGAGGAGAGAACGGACTATCAAGAAGTTGGAGCTTTGAGTTGAGTTTGGATGCAGCGAATGAACAAGTAGGCAATCGGCATGAGTTATTGACAGGGAACGGGAAATTCTCCTTGATTCTATATTCTGATTCAGAAGAATACATGTAATAAAGTAGTATGCTGAATTGCTGAACAGAGAGACGCGCGGCGTGTGTGATGGGCACACATACACAATTTTGATATCAGAGAGAGAGAGAGAAGAGGCAACGCGACCCAATCGCATTCAAAGTTCATGGCGTGAGCTGAATCCCTTAAAGCTTTCGCTGACGGATGGATGGATGGCTCGAGATTCTCTCCGAGTCGGCCTATACATATTTACGAAAAATAAACAGCAGACTACACTACACCAAAAAAACATACATTCTGTTGCTGAAGCAAAATATTATGCCCGTATCAAAATTCAAGTGATTGCTAATACATATTCTTTGTGGAAAAAAATCCCCACACGAAGTGGATGGGGAGCAATATTTACTATTTACTTTTTCCCGTTTGAAGTTTTTCCTCAGTGAAGTTTATGTTCACTTGTGTGAAGTAGTATATATACGTTTGTAGGTTCCTTGCAAAAGGAACATATATTCACCACACATACATAAATTCATGTACATATACATGTACAATTTTAGTTTGTATTTTTTCAAGTAAAAGATCCAATTTCCACTCACTCTCCCACTCAAATACTCCGAAATCAAGTAAAAACTGGATCACTTGATTTCAAGTCAGGAGGCATATGAGGCCTTCAATCACTTTGAATTTATTTCTCCCTTTCTCTTTCTTGTATGAAAGATTAGACCATTGTGGTCACTCATTCATGATATTGATGATCATGACGATGGGATGGTATATACTATTGAAGTTACAAGGAGTAGAATGAGACTATGAGACCAGCATAGCAATAAGTAATAAGTAACGAGAAAATGCATGATGCAGAGAAAATGATGGAATAAAATAAAAGAGGAAACAAGAATTTCATACAGATGCACTCAGAATAAATATAAAAAAACTTAACAAGCATTCCAACGCCTTTTATCATTACGGAGCAAGCACACAACTGCGGGAGCAGAGTGGTTCAATATATAATAGAAGCATGAAGGACAAGCGAGTTATATATTCTGCGAGGTTTGTGTAAATCAGATGTGTAAAAAGGGGTAGAAGTAAGGGTGAAATCGGTTTATAATACATAACGAGATGAACGAATACATATATAGTTTTGTAGTTTATCTTTCCATCACACTCACACATACACATCTGACGATGAGAGTAAAATAAAATGACGTAACTCATTTATTATACACATGAATCCAAGCCGACAAGGGTGCAAATGAACTGTTTTTGGGTGAAAAAGTGGAAATCTCCTTTTGACGTATTGGATTTTATTTTCATATATTTCCCTCGTTTACTCTTTTCAACTACAAAACTCATTCACAATCAGTAGTCTGCCTGCATTCATCATACAATGTTGGGAAATGATAAATGAGAAGACAAAAAATGGGGAGCATCACTAAACTTAACAAACGTTACAATTTTAAAGGCATAGTCCATGCAGTTCATATGTGTATGCAGTATGCACTATGAAGTATAACAGATACAACCGCACAAGCAATCAAATAAATAAATGAGCTTATTTCATTCATTCTTGTAGCAAAAGCATCAGAACAATGAAATTCTATCAAAGCACAGTTTTGCTGTTATGAGTACCTAAACCTTGTAGAATTCTTGTGATCAGCCTCATAGCAGGCAATTTCCTTTCTCGCTTTTTTCCTCAGAAAAAAAGAAACCCAAAGTATAAAATTGCGCTGGAGTGATATGTGAAGTTTTCTTATGATAAATGCGTGTACCTCTTACTAAAAAGCTGGAAGCAGCAGCAGGTAATAATATTAACGCAAGTAAGCGACTGTTGCCGCAATAACTTTGAGCTGACTGATCTCTTTATTTTGCCTTCCTTCTCCAAAAGATACATCTGCCTCATAAGGCCGAAATGAGAATGAGGGTCTCTCTCGGCACAGTAGAAGGAGCTCAAAAACATTTATACTTCAAGTATAACTCCAAATATATGCATGTGTCTTCTACATAAGGAATATAAGGATATATAGTATAGGTAAACATAATTTTTGTATCTAGACCGGTAATTCGACATTGTACCATTTTTACCGAAAAGCCTGCCGATCGCAATACAGAAAACATGAGAATTGAGAAATTCTAGGACGGTTTGATACCCTACCACATGATGAAGAATTATACTTACTTGACCATTATATGATCATTATAAAAGTCCATTTTTCAAGTAGGAAAATTTATATAAGCTCCTCCAATTCCAAGCATGCTAGCACCGTCTGTGTCTCGCAGTATAATAATAACTCAGAGTTGGTCGTAATCTAAGCGAGCTTAAAATACATATTTTTATGCCACAAGCTCCAAAAATGGCTTACTTTATTGCATCGTTCAATAGTGTTGCTGGTTACTTCACAGCATTTGTGTAGTAGGTATATCACATCACACACCCTCTTGTCCAGCTTTCACCACTGCCAACTGGAAAGTGCTGCCAGACTCCGTTATTCCCCTTGTCAGAGGCTGCATCCAGCCTCTCCTCCTCTTAAATTGCAGAGGAAAAAATTGTCTGGAATGATAAATTACCTAATTTACAGGGCTCAGGTGGTCAATTGCTCTGTATAAATCGGTTCTTCAACTTGGGACCGAGTAAGGAAAGGGCGTTGTGACAAATTGAAATTTTCTCCTCTTTTGCAAGTGCCTCGTCCATTCGGCACCCTATTTTTCATTATACTATATTACATGAAATGCAAGCGTTAAGACATTGTACAAGTATCATATCACACTAGATAAAACTGATATCTAAAAGTTTGGTTTGTGGAGCACACTTGCAGCCACTGCTCATATACGTATGCTGCGTTTTTCAATAGTCATTGGAACATAAAAAGTGAGGCTTTGTAGGCAGGCGCATTCATTTTTGCTTCGGTCGAGCCTGCCTCTCGTTGTTACCGAGGATGAGATTTAACCCAACACGGAAGACAGAATAGAACTTGTCGATTTTATATTCAAATGTGATGCGAGTGCATGCATAATACGCAAACTTTAAAATCATCTACGCATGTCTTGTCTCAATAAAAAACTCACGCATATAATATCCTACCTCACTCCTCGTCGCCCGACCCTCCTTCCTCGGTTCTCGTAGTAGACTGCATATATTTTTCTTGAGTTGCGTTGCGTGCATATGCATACGAATGAATGAATACAGGATGAATATATATCGTTCCAATGTTTACCATCGGTGTAATGTATTCATGCTTGAATACGCATATTTGGTTTTTTATCACTTTACTTTGTGAGCGCGACTCCCCTTTTCTCCTTTAAAACACTCGCTCACTCAACCCTTCTTCTCCTTTACTTTCCGACTGGCTGTCTTTAGTACTTCCTCCATTCTCCATGTTATTTTTTTTACCAAAAGTTTGTTGCATATTGAATAACGTTGAATTTTTCTCAGGTATGATCATTGTGAATCTTATTGACTTGCTAAATATAATAATGTGCTATACGCTGTTTCCTATTTGGAACTAAGGATCGTATTTAAGCATATTATGGTGAAAAAGTATTTACTTAGATCACCTCAACCTTTTCCAACTAGCACATATCCATCTCATTAAAATCTCAAAAAATTCCACAGAGCACATCAGTTTACCACCGCGAGACGAAGGGTGTAAATTCTTGTTCTAGTGAGATCGAGAGTGAAACTTTTATGGTGGAAATGACAACAACGGAACGTTCTCTCCTGATAAGTATGCATAGGCAAAGGTTTCTATTTACAACAAGGGTAACCCCACTAACCCCTTAAAGAAACAATGACCTTGCCGGCATTCATTGCATCCATCCTGTTCCTGAGACTTTTTTATTAGTATTCACAGCGTGAACTTTAAATTGCCTTTAGTTTTCCTACTGAGCACAGAGATTCCTTCTTTTACAAAGTATTTCTTTTTGCTCTCATAAATATTCAACTCAAGAAATGATAATTGTGGAAAATGACTTAAACATGCAGCTTCTAAAACAGCAGGAAGGAAAGCAGACAGACGATTTCAAATTTCAGTTGGCTTGTAGTCGAATCTAACGTACATTCACGCATGCCTTACCTGCGTAATATTATATGTATGCTCATGCATTAAGTGTGTATGGTAATTCGGGGTTGAATGCTTTATAAATATTACATTACTGTAGGTCAGGTTAGAAGGAAATCTACGAGGGATTGGAATATGCGTAAAAGGTTTATGAGAAAGAGTACAATCCTGTATGAGATTACCAGTAATTTCCATTAGGAAATGTTAAGTCAAGCACCATCAGAGAAAATGAAGCGATTTATTTAAAATGATATTTGTGTTATTCAGAAATTTGAGAAGGGAAGATTGGAATACCTTGTCTTGTTTGTTATTCATGCATGATAAGCACTTCGTTTTCCGTAGCAGGATGGATGGAAGTTTGTGGGATGGATTCTCGATAGTCAATGGAATAAATTAGGAATAAAAAACGTATAAATATTTTTGTTTTCTCAAATATTATCAGTATTATTACCAACTAATATTTTCTTGGATTATGAAAGTCCGTTTTATACTGCTTGTTGGCTCTGCTTCACAGGCTTGTAGGCCCACAAGTAGAAATTGTGGTTATTTTTACACACCAAATAAGGATCCACCATCCGTATTATTCACTCCTCCAAGGCATTAATGTACGTGCATACCAGTCTTCAAAACACATATTTCATGAAATCATACTAGGTGTAATCATGGATCCAAGTTCTTGGAATCGATTTCCGGCAGATGAGCATTTGATGAGATTCTCCTTCTAATAACCAGCTTCCTCATGGATGTCAGGAATAACTAAATGCAACCCCAAATTTTGTTGATTTCCTTTTCAAGTTTTCTCGACTACATGGCGGTAACAATCCCAAAACACCAAGTGTTAAAAAGTACTCTACATACATACATAAACAGGTCGTATAAAAAACCTTTTTTTGTTGTTGTTGAGGTAGGCAGCTTTCGGGACACAAAAGCAACACTATCCACATTCCACATATATTTTAAACCTTAAAAAAGTCTCGTGAAAGATCATCCAGTCTAGTCGTCAATCTCCCATATTTATCACAACTGACCTATCTTACGAAATCTTGAAGACAGTGAGAAAAAAACCTTTTTAAGTATCTGCTGAATTATGTACAAAAATACCAATCCATCTCCAACAAAGTTGCATTACGTTGCATATTCAACTTTTCCTTTCATAAAAAAGGGTCTCTTATTTAATAAGCTCGACCTCATTACTATTATTGTATAATCCTTCAAAAAATGGATGTTTACTTGTTGCAACCTACGCTCACGTAGAACTGCACTATTCTGCTGCTCTGTTGAGCTTTCCGCATTTTAAGGTACTTCAAATGCGAGACCTTCATACGCTCAACGCTGCTTCCATATTGGGCATAGTGATAAAATAGATTTCTCTCTCGTTTTTTACGCATTAACTTTCCATCGGTTTTAGAAACCACTTGATGTGATATAATTTCCTTAAGAAAGGATATGTCTAAAAATGAGCAACAGTTTTTTTGTTCGTATAGATGAGTAAAAAAATCTCGAAATAACAACAAGACCCTTTTTCTACTGTTTAGGTCTTTAAAAAGTAGGTCAAGGGATGTGTTGTTTATTACTTCTTCATCTCCTTCTGCTACTTTACCTGCATTGGAACATGTGCAGTGACCGATGATAATAATAATAATTGGGTACTTCGCGCACAAGATATTTTTGAACAGCTCAGTTAATAAACGGTGTGTACCCAAATTCTTCCTTACATATATTATTACATATGTATGGGTAGTGCTATGTAGGTATTACCCGGCTATTTTTATGGTTTGTTTGCTATTCAACAACAACAGTCTTTTTATGGAAAATGGAAACTCAAAAAATCAGTCCGCTTTTGCACCTCTTCCGTGCACACCATCTGGGAGTTGGGAAATACTTTCCTCTGATTGACTTTGATGGGCGATTTAGAAAAGATATTAATTGGTTGTTGTTGGGATATTTTGATAATGTCATCTTCATTACCTTCATGCGGCGACAACATGCACACTAGTCCGTGTGATAATATGTGATCCATTGAAATGTCTTTTCATAAAGTATGCTTGCATGTCTTTAAGTAGTTATATATCCTATTTCAACCTTTCAAAAACATAAATATATTGCTTTTGTGCTGTAATGAGAACGACATTAGTTTTAACATTCAAAAATGTAACAATACATACTGTTACCAATTGTCGGAAAAGTAGGGACACTGGGTCCTTGCAGCAAATTAAATTCAAGTGATATATATGTATTTGGTACTTACGAGGAGACGGAAGCTTGATTTTTATATACAAACTTTGAGAATGTTTTACTAATAGAATAATAACTTCGGAATTTAGCTTTCAAGATAACTTTTTTGTCAATTCATTGGTTGTGGAGACGCCAAGATAAATTCACTTAAAATGCCGATGTATAGGACTTTTCGTCACGCAATGACGATTTTGAAAGGATATCTGTAGTTTCATCGGGCAAATGAACCGGAATTTCATGTTGTGAATTTAATTACAACACCTGCTGCTCGTTCAATTAGAATCTTACGTTTTTTGAAAAATAGGAGAATTTCATGACGACCGATAGGGATTGGGAGACAGAAAAAGTTGGATACCTGAATGATGTGTTTTTACCCTATTATGAAATGAATCTTTGTTTGACTTGTCCTCCTACTAATAGTGTATGCCAACTATTATTTGTCTATTTAACGCAACGTGCAAGTGTTAATGCAAAATTTGAACTATATGAGGTAGAATATAAACCTCAAAGTACTGCAGTCATCACTAGTGACTAGACACTACCACATAACATAATTATATGGCCTTGTGTGACATCAAGGAAATCACATTGACAAGGACGCATTGAATTACTTATGCTTACGTTCAACGATGCAAGAATCCCGAGCAAAGGAGGATCACTTCAGTAATAATATGAAGTGATGGCATATTACAGGAAAGAATTCGCTGTCATCCATTTTCATATATTAGAAAGCCTGGGAACGGCAACGCTACGGACAATAGACAAAAAATATACATATTTCCACATCATAAAGGTGCGGAATATATATATAAATGCACTTACTTGAACGTATACCCTCCTTATGAAAAAAGAAGAGAGCATTCTGAAAATTCCCCAGGCTTTCTCCTCCACTTGTTCGGAGAGAGTGACTTTTTAGGGCGGATGGAATTATGATGTTCCATAAGTGTCGGAACTGCTCATTTTCATGATGAGTTATGGAAAATTGTGTAAAGGATGAGTGATGTTCCCATTTACCGTTCCTTTCCGTCCGTCGCTTCTCATCATCATCGTTTTTCCTTATATGATATCTCCACTCGGTGTAGTCTATTCACTTTTTCCCATCTCTCCACTTTTGCCTCCTTTCGTTCCTCCAATATGTATGAGGTACGTACTTTATATTACATTATGCCAAGGGAGAGAAGAAAAAAGTGAGAGAGAGAGGATGTTTGCCTTGCTTGCTTCCTTGCTCTGCTCCTATTCCACTTTTACTTTTGCAGCTGGTTGAAAATGTTGATGTGATGTGATCCATTTTCACTAGATGCCAAAACGGAAAACATCCTACACATTTTTATAACTATATTATATACCATCTTGTTATTGCTTTTCTAGCTGTAGCCTCTGTCCTCCAGCTCTAGCTTCTCCATTCTTCTCGTCTTCTTATTTTTTTTAAAAAAAGGTAATATAGTATATTATAAATGTCTCACGTTGATATGTCAGTGCCATTGGTGGTGTGATGAGATGTGATGAAATTACATTTTTTCTATTGTAATAATCTTGAAGAGAGAGAGGAAAAAATGGAGAATATGATAAAGCAGAATGTCTGTGTGTGAGAACGAGAATAATGTGATGCATCACATGTACAATTTTCCCACTAACCTCCCTTGTATTTTCAACGTAATAAAAATGTACCTAAGGAATAAACCCTTATACATATTCAGACACCGTTCCTTCGCCCTTGTACATACATATGAATGAAAGCATTTCACTTTTTTCTGTCACGATGACGCACAATGACGTACCCAGAGTATGAAAAGGACGACGCAGCGAGAGAAGGAAAAAAGGAAGGAAATGCTAAAAAATAAGGAATGCTTATGAACTCTTGGGTATTACTAGAGAGAGAGTGAGAGCGGTACTTTTTGTAGAGAAAAGAAAAACGGTATAGTGTAGCAGTGTGCTTTTTCCACCAGTATCTGTCAGCCAGTTTTTGTACTAATGAAATAAACAAAACTGAAGGATGATTATGGAAGACGTGCCAGTCTCCTTACTTTCCCTCTGTCTCGTCATGTAATATGACTGTGCTGTTATATATCCTCTTGTTGACTATACTGGAGTACGCTATCCCTAGGCAAAACTACTACAACACGGTGCATACTTATTATTTCTATTGTTATTATTATGTAGCATCTTTCCTGGATGGGAAGCTTCCTTCCTATTTACATGACGAACTGACAACTGCCAACGGAGCCAGCGCAGCAGCAAGCAATACTTTCCCTTTCTATCTCTATCTCTCTCTCTCCTCTCCCTTTTTTATAAGATTTCTTATATCCCGTATATCTACATCACACTTCACATTATATTCATATTGCATACATTTAAACACGGAATGAGAAAGTATGCCTGTAAGTGTACCCAAGTGTAATGATAAAGGGAAAAATATGCGTATATTTTTTGTCCGCTCTCTCTCTCCTCTCCCCGTTGCCCAACTCAACTCTCTGGAATGGTTACGAGTTCTCTAAAAAGGCATAATCATTATCACAAGGGAAGACGGGAGAGTTGACTGGTTTACACAGTGCCACTTGTTTATACCTTTAGCAACGGCATATTTTATGATAAAAGCGGAGAAATTTTCAGACTGTCATATCGATCCATAATAATAATAAGAATATACATAATATAGCAAGGAAAGGAGAGCATAACGCATTGCCAACGAGAGAGTGAAATACGTCTACTATGGTATGGTGGTGGTGGTGCACACACGCTGAAGCAACGGAACTTGCAACAGCAATTTTCTCTCTCTTTCTGTTGGCACAGCCAAGAGCATTCACATTCACATCAACTTCCTTCTTTTAACAGCGGCAAGCACAAGTACCTCCGCGACCATCACCAGCATAAAATTTTGCTTGTTTGCTTGCTTACTTCCTTTTTTTCTTATGCTCTAGGGTGATTTCCAGCTGTCTTCCTCCTTTCTATCTAGCTGTCCATATTATTGATATTGCTACAACATGCATGTATAAAAGTTCATAGTTGACAGGAGCACTTGAGCTCGTTATACTAAATTCCTATTTTTCGTCCGTCTTCTGATATTTTCCCCTGTATAATGCGTTATACGCCACACTTCTCAAAACGAAAACTACTCTCTCAGAGCTTTTTTCCTTACTCTCTTTCTCCTGCTCGTGACTGCTTACATATATACTTTTACTCGTCCCGTCAGGAAAAAAATTGCATAAGAAACTTGAAGGGAGGAAAGGGGAGAAAGGAAGAGAGAGTGTGCATGTGAAAGAGAGAGAGAGAGAGAGAGTATAATGTGGAGGTGGCAGCCGTGGTTTTCCCTTCGTTTCATTCGCTAAAAGTTTGAAGGCGGTTTGAATAGCGGAGGAGAAAAAATAGAGAAAAAGAAAAGAGGCGGACTGTCATAGATGTCTTTTTGGAGAGTGTCAACCGAGTATTTCCCTACGCTACTTTCCCTTCTTTCATATTTTATCTCCACTTACTTCTCTCCCAGTTTTTTCTTCTCAAAACACGACACTTTCTCGTGCTTTTTTTTCTTTTCACATTTTTCTCTCTCTCGATCGTAGGTAACGTTAGTGCATTAGACTAGTAAATGTAGTAAAAAAGGGAGTATGAATGGCATTGGACGTGAATGTGAAGTGGCACACAAGCAGCATAGAGCTTGGTGATAAAAGGAATAGCGATGTGACGAGGAAACGAAAATAGAAAGCATACATCATACCACACAAGACGCTGAATTGCATTTTGAAAGTTGTGTGAAAGAGCATTAATATGTACGATATATACTTATGTATACGCCATCATATTATGTATTAAACTTACATAGGTGAATCTTTGAGACGTTATGAAATCCGCTCTGAATTTAACGCATGCCTTGTTCATGGCAGCATATAAGAAGAGAAAACATAAGCTTTTCCTCGTTCTTTTGAATATGTGTGGTGGCACTGATCGAGCAATGACGATAATAACGAGAACTAAAGCCAAACCCTGAAAATGGACTTTTGTTTTTGGTCGTACTGGTATAGTACGCTGTCGTCTGCAACCTTAATTCAATAATCCGATGAAAACTAAATGATGTGGCAGAGTCCGATAAAAGCAATTAATTTTTAATATTATTAGCGAAGAATCATAAAAATTACTAATATGAAAGTTTCATGCAGAGACTTCCACACATGGACTGGACTACATATTTTATTTCGTACCATTCTTTTAGCCGACTATTATCGCATCGGATGGTCGTGCGGAATGAATGTACTTTATACTTGCTCATTAGTTACATATTATCAGGGGAAAATTCTTGGAACGAAGAATGAATGTGGTGT